>MU757621.1:61705-149008 GCA_026770625.1 Nicotiana glauca | reverse complement strand
CTGATATGACACATGACCCACAATTTGATCGTTGATAGTGAACTCCTTTCACTTGGCGCAAAGCCATAAGATACAGCCTGATAATCCACGATACTAACCTTTATCACTCGTACGTCACCATCGTAAGACAACTCAAGCCATTCGTTTGGCACATGTCATTCTTATGACACTTACACTCACTTCCTCCAGTATCTCCGTTACTAGTTGTACCCTTCGCTAAATAGATATCTCATGTGAACCACATAGTCTTTATTACCACCAACTATCTTTAGATCTACATCCACCTCGTGACTCTACCTTTATCGCGATGATTAGGCAATTAAGTGAACCTTCTTAAGACCGTACTTATCAACAAGATGTCAGAACCTATTGCACCCCCATGTGCACAACCGAATGATCTCTCAATACTCCCACATTATCTATATGGATGACACACAATAACAATAGTTGAGCAGATTCTTGGCTCCCTTATGATTCTTCTATAGCATCACGAACCGTTGGAGCATAATTGATACCGAGTGCGCAATTTCAATACACGAGTGGATGCAAAAAGAACATATGATATAGGCCCCAAACTGAATAAATGTCGCACGATAAGGAATGAAATGAAGTGGAATTTTCCTAACGGTTACATAGCCTCTCGTGTATATATATATATATATACCGATCAACGAGACTCTAATAAACCGGCTTGTGATCCAAGACTCCTATTAACCTAGAGCTCTGATACCAACTTATCATGATCCCAGTTCGCACTCCATGAACTATCATGACGACACCTAGTCCCTATGACTCGGTAAGCCTAACAGTGTAGAAAATAATTTAAACTTGAGGAATTTAATAGACAAAGGTCAAAATAACTGAATGGAACAATATGTAAATATCTCTTGGCATATAAACACAATTTCAAATTCAGATACGCTATAAAACTCATGGATCCACAAGCTACGAAAGTACCACATAGCTCTAATCTCCAGAATGTCTAACAAGAATAGAAGTGCAGAAGGGCCAAATACTAAACACAAGAATAAAAAGAGACTCCTTGGTCTGCGGATGCGACAAATATACCTCGAAGTCACTAGAGCAGTCACCTCGCCTCAGGGGTGATAGGACTGAACATAAGTACATGGATCTACACATGAAAAACATGTACAGAAAGGGCATGTGTACACCACAGCGGTACTCAGTAAGTGCCAAGCCTAACCTCGGTTGGGTAGTGACGAGGAAAGTCAGGGCCCTACTGAGGTAAAACACAAGATATAATCCAATAGTGTGGAATTGAGTAGTATACATAAGGGCGAACATCAGTAATATAGCCCAGTGTAAAGAGAACAATAAGAAGTTCATAGAATAACGCAAATACAGTGCAAACACTAGAGGAAATGTAATTTAGTACCAATAATACCAACCGGGGAACTCCAGGATACCGTCCTGAGTCCCATTTTCATTTCATCCGTCCAGTGGATCTCCCGGGATACTGTCTCGTAGTCAAACTATCATCTATCCAGTGGATCTCCCGGGATACCGTCCCGTAGTCCAACTATTATCTGTCCAGTGGATCTCCTGGGATACCGTCCCGTAGTCCAACTATAAATGTACAGGGGATCTCCCGGGAATCTAACCCGTAGTCCCAAATATAAATACCCAGTACTGGGGGAATCTACCGGGTGCATTCCCGTAGTTCCATATAACTGTGCAGGGGGATCTCCCGAGAATCGAACACGTAGTCCTAAATATAAATGTGCAGGGGGATCTCGCGGGAATCTAACCCGTAGTACCAAAGTAAACAAACAAGGGGGGAGCTCCCAGGAATCAAACCCATAGTCTCAATATAAATACACAACAAAATCACAGAAATACTTAGAAAAATATCAACTTCACAATAAGGCAAACAAATAGTCTAGCTTATCCTGCGGCACAGAATCCAAATAAGCCATGTTGATCAAGTAAGTCAATTAAGTCAATTAGACATGCTTCCATAGATTAACAGCAGACTTAAATTTCAAGTAGTACAAACAAGAAAAGAAAATACAATTTAAGGCTATTTTAATGAAAAATAGGATTTTCAACAATTAGCACAAGTACGTGCTCGTCACCTCACGTACAAGGCATTTCAGTTACCACAATATCAATCCTAAGGGGAGAGTCCCCCACACAAGGTTAGACAAGCCACTTACCTCGAACAAGTGCAAGTCAACCCGAAACCACGCTTTTGCCACAAGTATCCGACTCCAAATGGCCCAAATCTATTCAATTAAATTGCATATTGTAAATAATAATTCAAGTAACTGATTCTACAATTAAATTCTAAGCTAGTACGCGAATTTATGTAAAATGACCAAAATGTCCTTCGGGCCCATGTCACGGAATCGGGTAAAATTTATATTTCCAGAAATCTCTCACTTTTATGAGTCCAAACATACCAAAATTATCCAAATCCCATAACATTTTGACCTCCAAATCTAGAATTTTTATTTTTTGAAAGGTTTACAATTTTCTCCAATTTCTTCCATTTGATTCAATAATTATTGATGAAAATAACCATGGAATCATTAAATATAATCACTTTTGGATATAGAACACTTACCCAAATCCATATGGTGAAAATCGCTTCAATCCGAGCTCCATAGCTAAAAATTTGAGAAAAACTCTCGGACTGCCCGAATTATAAAATGTCCAACATTTTTGCATCTATGGTACTATTCACCGCAGAAGCGGAAACACTTTTTACCGCAAAAGCGGACTGTTCATCGCAGATGCGGAAACACTGTTCATCGCAGTTGCGGTACTGTTCATTGCATCTGCAGAAATACCAGCAAGTTGTCACGTCCTTAGTTATTAACTAAGTACACGTACGACACTTGACAACTCGCTCACAATCTTGCAAAACTTGCTCATGTTCTTGCTATGCCAAGTTAGCCTTACTACACTCAAGATCACTAAGAGAATGGAAGAAAGAACACAAGAGAATTGTTAAAGGAAGCTTTGTATTAGAGAGAACTTGAATTGTTGATGAATTACAAATGAATGGCCCCCTTTATATACTAGTATCCTAGGGGCTAGTGTGTAAATATTAATTATTACACATGTCCTTGATATTTTCAAGATAGGGCTTTCTCTAGAATTCTCTACAAGCCTAGAAGATTCCAAGGACTTTCCTAGCAAATCCATAAACATCTAGGTTCTTCCTAAGGAAATGTCCATACTTCTCTAGAATCTTCTCACAAATGCTAGCCTTCTTCATATGTAAGCTTCCACATGGCATTAATATATGCCAAATGGAACCTATGTGTCATGATGACGTGGCGGATCATCACACTCTCCCCCACCTAATATTGCGACGATCGCGGCGCAATGCTGCTGCATATACTCTCGGATCTTATCTTTGAATTGCCACAAGTCCTCATATCGTTCCCACGTGGCCTTCTTCGGTGATTGCCCTTACCAATGAACGAGGAACATAGCGGTGGCTTTTTGCCCTTGTTTTCTCCTTGCCTGATAATCTATGATAGCTTTAATCTCCCGATTATACGAGGCAGTGATAGTCATTGGTGCTCGACTTGATTGTCCCATACTCGGATCATCCTTATCTTCATGATATGGCTTCATCATGTTGGCATGGAAGACAGGGTAGATCTTAATATACGATGGCATGTCAAGCTTGTATGAGATCTTGCCTACCTTGGCGACGATTTTAAATGGCCCCTCATACTTGCGAATCAAATTCTGATGCATGCCCCATAGTGCCTTGAATCGTCTTGGGTTAAACTTTACCATGTCCATGTCCCCAACTCTATAGTCTGCGGGATGCCGTTTACGGTCCGCAAACTTCTTCATCTTCTTAGCTGCCTTATCCAAGTAGGACTTAGTAGTGTCAAGCTGCTCCTCCCATCTTTTGGCCATATGATAAGTCCCCAAACTCTTTACCTCGAATGCAGCTGGTTGAATGTGGAGTTTGTGGTTGTTGGCCTGTGGCTAGCTCAAATGGTGTCCGCCCCATGGACTCACTCCGCTGCATGTTATAAGAGAATTGGGCTATGTCTAGGAGCCTTTCCCAATCTTTCTGATGCGCGCTTACATAATGCCTCAAGTAGCATTCTAGTAAGGCATTGACTCATTCTGTTTGTCCATCCGTCTGTGGGTGGAAACTAGTAGAAAAGTGTAGCTCCGTGCCAAGGATATCGAACAACTCTCTCCAAAAGTTTCCATTAAAGCGGGGGTCTCGATCACTGATTATATGCCTTGGTAAGCCCCAATAATTCACCATGTTCTTAAAGAATAGCTTGGCGGCTTCCTTGGCTGTGCAGCCTGGTGAGGCGGGCATGAAGGTGGCATATTTGGAAAATCTATCCACGACCACCATAATAGTACTATAACTGTCGGACTTTGGTAGGCAAGTGATAAAGTCCATAGTCACGCTTTCCCATGGACGCTCTGCAACTGGTAATGGCTCCAAAAGTCCGCCAGGCTGTTGTTGCTCAACCTTGTCCTGCTGACATACGAGACAAGTCTGCACATAACATTCTATATCATCTCGCATGTGTGGCCAATAGTAAACTCACTCAACCAAGGTCCTGGTGCGACGTTGGACTGGATGACCAGCCCACATTGTATTATGACTCTCCCTTATGATCCGCCGTCTAATGTCTCCATACTTAGGCACGTATACCCTCCATCCTATGGTAAGCAATATGCCGTCTTCTACCCAAAAATGTCTCGTCTTGCCCTGGTTGGCTAACTCGATAAGTTGTTTGGCTGTCGGATCATGTTGCATGCCTTCTTTTATAGCCTCACGAATGTCCCAAGTTGCTGAAGTGATGGCAACAAGCTTGGCTTTCTGGCTCAAGGCATCAACTGCAACATTACCTTTGCGCAGCTTGTACTCTAGCACATAATCAAACTCGGCCAAGAAGTTGCCACCTAGCCTGTTTTGGTATGAGCTTCTTCTGCGTTTGAAAGTAGCTAGTAGCCACATTGTCGGTCTTGACCACGAACCTCGACCCGAGCAGATAATGTCACCATGTACGAAGGCAATGCACAATGGCAGTCATTTCGTTCTCTTGCACCGTGTAACGCCGCTCCGTCTCATTTAACTTCCGGCTCTCAAACGCTGTGGGATGTTTATCCTACATTAGGACACCCCAAATGGCGAAGTCTGAGGCATCTGTGTGCACCTAAAATGTCTTGGCAAAGTCGGGTAATACCAAGACTGGCTCCTCTGTTACAGCTGCCTTAAGGCATTCAAACGCCTTTTGACAATGCTCCGTCTAAACCCATGGCTTGTTCTTCTTTAGCAACTCAGTCAATGGTGCAGCCTTTGCTGAGTAGCCACTGCTGAATCGACGATAGTAGTTAACAAGGCCAAGGAAGGATCTCAACTCCATTACCTTTGTAGGTGCCTCCCACTCCTGGATAGCACGTACCTTAGCCTCGCCCATGCGTAGCTCGCCATTGCTAATGACACGGCCCAAGAAGTGCACCTTTGATTGTGCAAACTAGCACTTCTCCCTCTTGATGTATAGCTCGCTCTCCTGCAAGACTTGGAAAACTTTCCTTAAGTGATCCATGTGTTCCTCCAAGGTGTTGCTGAAGATGACTATGTCATCTAGGTAGACTACCACGAACTGATCAAGGTAGGGATGAAAAATCTTGTTCATAAGGGTGCAAAATGTTACTGGTGCATTGGTTAGGCCGAAGGGCATCACCAACCACTCAAAGGCTCCATATATCGTCACACATGCTATCTTTGGCTCATCCCCTTCAACAATGCAAACCTGGTGGTAGCCCTTTCGAAGATCTACCTTGGTAAAGTACTTGGCTTTCCCAAGTCTATCGAACAAGTCAGCAATGAGCAGGGTCGGGAACTTATTCTTCACTGTAGCCTTATTAAGTGCTCAATAGTCTATACACAAGAGCAGTGATCCATCCTTCTTCTTCTAGAGCAATACTGGTGCGCCAAAAAGTGCCTTTAATGGCGAATGTGACCAGCATCCAGCAACTCTTTCAATTGTTTCTTGAGCTCCTCTAGTTCGGGTGGTGCTATACGATATAGGGAAAATGTAGGTGGATTAGACCCTGGCTCCAACTCAATCTTGTAATCCACCTCTCGCCTAGGCGGCAAGTGCTTAGGCAACTCCTCGGGCATGACATCTTTGTTTTCCTCAAGCAATTTCTCTATGCAAGGCGACAATGTATCTTGAAAAATTTTGTCTTCCTATAGACTTGCAATGGTTTCCACGAATGTTGGCTCCCTCTTCTTGATCCCCTTGACAACCTGCATAGCTGAGATTTGTGCTTGGATCTGTCTGTGTGGCATAGTCATTGTAGGTACCATGCAAGCTCCTTCTCGCTCCATAACCAAGAGACGTTGGATGTAGGGGTCGATCAAAGTATGACAATGTTTAAAGAACTCTTGCCCCAGTATGATGTCAAAGATATCCATAGCGGTTACGGTAAAGTTTGTCATACCTTTCCAAGCTCCCAATTTGACACCTACTCCATTAGCTACCCCACAAGCATTTTGTACCTCGACATTCACGGTCTTGACGCGGGAGTTGGTTGGGTCAATCTTCAATTCTAGTCTCTTTGCGGCAGCCTCAGTCATGAAATTGTGAGTTGCTCTAGTATCCACCATTGCACGAGCGGGCTTGTTGTTGATGGTGATATCCGTGTACTGATTGCCACTTTCGATAGGTTGGATATCTTGCTTTGTGATGGCACCACATAATCCGATCATACCCAACTGTGTGGTTCCCGAACTCTCTCCCTGCGGCTGCTCCTTTACTTCAAGGACTATGGCACTGAGGCACTTTAGGACGGGACAATTCCTAAAGCCATGCGGACCTCCGAATATGTAGCATCCCTTCTTCTCGGCCTGTGCCTTCTTCTCTGCGTAGCCCTGACGACCACTCGACTTTTTGGAATCTTGAGTCTTGGAGTATTGTTGATGTATCTCCTTGCCTTTGCCGCGGTCTCCCCCACCTTTGACATTGTTAACCTTTGACTCTTTGCCATTGCCTTTTTCGTGCTTGTCATGCCTGAAATCCATCAATGATTCGGCCTCCACTATGGCTTGGTCTATATTACTGACTTGTCGGCGTTGCAATTCCTGCTTAGCCCAATTTTGCAACCCATCCATGAAGTGGAACAACAAGTCATTATTGGTCAGGTTGGGGATTTGAAGCAGAAGGGTAGTGAACTCCTTGACATAGTTACATATGCTCCCTGTTTGCTTCAATTCCCTAAGCTTGCGCCTTGCCTCGTACAGGACATTGTTTGGAAAGAACTGTCGCTTGAACACGGCTTTGAACTGATCCCATGTGCTAATAGTACATAGACCTTTATCCACGTCGGCCGTCTTCCTTCTCCACCAGAGCATGGCAGTCTCTCAGAGGTACACTACCGCAATGTTGATCCTGGCCTCGTCGTCCCTCACTTTGCCGTGCCTGAAGTAGTTCTCCAAGTGCCAAATGATGTTTTCCACTTCTTGTGCATCACGAACACCTTTGAACACCAGGGGTTTGGGAGCCTCGATCTTGGCCTCTCTCGTTACCACAACATTGCTGGCTGCCTCGGTCACGCCAGCATTTATATGCTCCTCGAGTGAATCTCTCTTTGCCTTCATAGCTTCGATAGTACTCAAAGCCTCCATGAGTCTGCACTCTAAGGTAGTGATGGTTTGCCTTAGTTCCATCTCGGTCTGTGTACGTCCCTCCAAGTCATTTCGGATACTCTCAATCTCTTCAAGAGTGTGCCCCTCAAGAATGCTAAGGGTGCCTTCTACCTTCCCCCAGCGTTGGCCAAAGATATCCATGGCGTCCATCTCCGCGTTCATCTTCATCACCCAGTCTTTACCGAGCGAGACGTCCTCGGGCAGGACCTCCACTTCATCCTCACTTGCCTCAGTGGTAGATGGTTCTTGGGATGAAAGCTCTTCATTTAACACAACCTCGGGTGGCACCTCTTGTCTCTTATTGGTGGCATTCCTCATTTTGCCGTGGCCGCTCTTGCCACCAGCATCCTGGATGACGTTGGCTTGAGTGTTGGCAGCGTTAATTTCTACGTCGTTCGCCATTTCCTTAGTTGAAACCTTCGCTCTGATACCACGTTGTCACATCCTTAGTTATTAACTAAGTACACGTGCGACACTTGAGAACTCGCTCACGATCTTGCGCAACTTGCTCACGTTCTTGCTATGCCAAGTCAGCCTTACTACACTCAAGATCGCAAAGAGAATGGAAGAAAGAACACAAGAGAATTGTTAAAGGAAGCTTTGTATTAGAGAGAACTTGAATTGTTTTGCTTGATGAATTACAAATGAATGGCCCCCTTTATATACTAGTATCCTAGGGGCTAGAGTGTAAATATTAATTATTACACAAGTCCTTGATTTTACAAGATAGGGCTTTCTCTAGAATTCTCTATAAGCCTAGAAGATTCCAAGGACTTTCCTAGCAAATCTATAAAGATCTACGTTCTTCATAAGGAAATGTCCATACTTCTCTAGAATCTTCTCACAAATGCTAGCCTTCTTCTTATGTAATCTTCCACATGGAATTAATATATGCCAAATGGTGCCTACGTGGCATGATGACGTGGCGGATCATCACAAGTGCCCAGAAAATTGCATCAGCTTTTTGTTTCACTAAAAATGCTCTAACTCCATCATACGAACTTGGAATTCGACGATTCTTGTTCCTATGAGTCACAAATAATAATACAAACCTATTCCTTCAATCGAGACACAATTTGGAGCTCATTTGTTCAGTGCAATACCCGTTTCGCTCATTAAATCATTAACTCATATTTTGCGTAAAAAATCCAATCACGACCTTATGAAATTAGACCAAACTTTCCAGATCACTCCTATAATTCATTATTAAAATTTTGGAAGTCTCGAAATCTCTAGAACTAAAAATGGACCTTTGGATCATCACATGCTTATGCTCAAAACGGCAAAAATCTTCCAAAAAAATCTTCCAAAATTTATCCAACCTCGTGGGACCCCGACCAAAAATGCCAACATAATTCATAACATCATTCAATCCTGTTCCAATCATCAAAACACCTCAAACAACATCAAATTACCCAAACTCATCGAATTCAAGCCTAAGTTTTCAAAAACTTCCAAAACACACTTTCGATTTAAAACCCGACCAAACGATGTCCGAATGACCTGAAATTTTGCACGCATATCCCAAATCACCTAATGAAGCTACATAAACTTTCGGAATTCCATTCTAACCCTCGGATCAAAATGTCACCTATCAACCGGAATTCGCCAAAATACTAACTTCGCCAATTCAAGCCTAATTCTACACCTGACCTCCAAAATACAATCTGAACATGCTCCCAACCCGAAATCACCTAACGGAGCTAACAGAACCATCAGATTTCCATTCCGAGGTTGTCTTTACATTGTTCTGACTACGGATAACTTTCCAACACTTAAGCTGTCATTTAGGGACTAAGTGTCCCAAAACTCTCCGAAACCCAACACCGAACGTCCCGACAACCAAAATAGCTGAAATAAACTTAGGGAAAGCAGTTAATAGGGGATTGGGGCATAAATTCCAAAAAATGACTGGCCGGGTCGTTACAACTAGGTGCCATCACGACTCCTTCGGAGGGAGTTTTGGGTCGTGACAAAATAAGGGTGCATTTATTTTGTAAAATAATACATCACTGGCAGAAATTGAAATAGAAAAAAAAGAAGAGAAAAATCTGCAAAAAAACAGAAGGAAAAATATAGGTGAATAAATGGTTGTATTGTTCATACTAGTGGGATGTAAATTAAGGCAGTGCTTAAATAAAATGGGAATATTTTTTGGGTGTGATCTTGTTTGTGAAACGGAAGTGGTGTTGAAGATAATGCGCTTAAAGTTGACTATGTGATGTGTTAAAGTGATTAGGAGGGTGAACCCCTATTTCTATATATATCATACCCATCCCTTAGCCCATATTGCAACCGTGAAAAAGCCCAACTTGATTTTAGATCGAGTGAGCTTATGTTAGTAGAGATTTACATTAAGGGCAATCCTATGGTACCAATTGCATGCATGTGACTTCTTTATGAGAGTGGGAGATTTATTTTATATACATGTGAGTCCTTAAACTATATTTGATGCATGGGATTTGAATGTGTGGATTCAACTTACTCTCTTTTTATTGTAGTGAGGGCACATGATTTCATTGGGGATAGGTCACGTTATTAGATTTCTCTATGATTTTAAGTGTTCAATCCATGAGTGCATTGTACATTAAGTCGGTTTGTGAGGCTAGGATTATTATGAGCATGTTGTCATTATTTGAATAGTTTTGAAATATGGCATAAGTTAAAGGGAAGTGTGTGGTGATTGCATATGCTAGAGTTTAATTGTTTCTATAAACCATGGTCATTGGTGTAGAGTGCCTAAAGATAGAGTTATTTGTTGGTTGACTAAAGGATAAGCAACGTTTAAGCGTGGGGTGCTAATATTCGTCTTAAAGTGTGCATCTTTTGACGTATATTGCCTCACATTGTGCTCATGTATCATAGATTTCAGATGTATAATATAATGATTTGTGCTAATTTGTGGTACTTCTATGTGTAGGAATCATTCAGAAGCGATGGTGGACGAAATCATGCGAATTGGAGCAAAAATAGGAAGAAAAGGCAAAAGTGCACCTATGAGGGCCACAGGCAGCGTGGGGCACTACCTGTGGAGCTCAAAACAGAATGCTAAAAAGTTTAGCGCCAGGGCCAGCGACCCACGCTTCCCTAGAAGCTCAAAATGTGAATATGTCCTATTTCGCTCGGGACTCGGTTATTTTAACCCCAAAACTCCCCCAACTCATATAAAAGCCAACCTAAACCTATTTTGGAGGAAGTGAACGTTTTTAGGATGCTTTTGTGAGGAAAACACAAGCACATAGCCGCTGTGGAGGATGGGTTTCATCTTTTATTCCACCAAACTTTGTAATTTTTATGTTTTTTTGTATGATTTGTTGTTTGACTACCATGTGTATGTGGAGCTGAACTTTACGTTCTAGGGTTATGGTTCTTTCATGACTATTGTTATTAGGATATTGGTTTTGATTTCTTAGTTTATCATATTGGTTTATTTATTCAATCTTGCATTTAATTATTTGATTGTTTGATCACCAATTGAATACTATCTACGAATCTAGAGTTGATCTCGAAAGTGGAAATTCTAGATTGCATATAGGATTTATTAGAGCAAGTTCTTAAACCTGGGCATTGGGGAACGAATTCACGATTAGGATAGACATATACCTAATTGCCTGGCTTGGTTGATTTACACGAATTTTAAATGTGGTCTTGTTGATTCTAACTCCATAGACATATAGGCGTTATGTTAGCTTGAATAGGAAAGTAAGAACTCGATAGATTCTTATGAGCAATATTAACTCTGTAAACCAATAAACGAGATAAATTAATTAGTTAATTCAATTGAAGAATACAATAGGAATGTTAGATAGCCTGTAACCCTAGATCATTTTTATCACATTGATAATACAAAAATCTACTCTTCCTCTAATAATCCTTAGTTATTTTCTTTTTAGTTTAATTACTTTAGCATCACTACTTTTGGTTTAATACTTGCTTAGATAATTAGGATAGTCTAATAGCCTCTTCAAGTCAAGATACTTCTTTGTGACACATGCGTGAATGGAATACCATGTGCTATGAGCCTTTTCAAGGATCAACATTCTCTACCCATAAACATCCAGCACACAAATCCGGCGCTGAAGCCACATAACACTATCATCGCTAATCCCCACCTTCTTATCACCAACCCACTGCACCATTTATTTCAATACCAACAAGTGAGCATCATCAAATTTGTAAGCCTTGATCTGCTCCAACAAATATGACTACGCCATAACACAAAAGAGAACCATACTAGGCTCCGACATATCCAACCTCACAAACATGTTAGCCAAAGCATGAACATCCATGGCTAATGGCCTCTCCACTGCCAGCATAAATGCCAGACTACCGATCTTCTCTACCTTCCAACTCAAGGTATCGACCACCATGTTAGCCTTGCCCGGATGATATAATATGGCGATATCATAGTATTTCAATAACTCTAACCATCTCCGCTACCAAAAAAATAAGATCCCTTTGTTTGAATATATAATGGAGGAACTGATGATCAGTGTAGACCTCGCATGGGATGTCATATAAGTAACGCCTCCAAATCTTGAGCGCATTCCAAATGGCTACAAACTCAAAATCATACACGGAGTAGTTTTTCTCAAGGACCTTCAAAAGAAGAAACGCATAGGCAATCACTCTACCATACTGCATCAATAACGTGCCAAGTCTAATACATGATGCATTATAATACATAGTGTAAGACACCGAAATTGTGGGCAATTGAAACACTGAGGTGTGGACAAGGAAGCCTTGATCTTCTGAATTCTCTCCTCACAAGCGTCAGACCATATTAAAAAGCACCATTTTGAGTCAACTTGGTCAATGGGGCTGAGATAGATAAAACCCCCTCAACAAATCGGCGATAGTAGCCCGCCACACCTAAGAAGCTCCGAATCTTTGTAGATAAAGTAGGTCTAGACCAATTTTGAAATGGCTCAATCTTCTCGGGATCCATATTGATACCATTAGAAGACACAACATGACTGAACAAGGCAATTGAGTCCAGCCAGAACTAATACGTCGAAAACTTAGCATATAATTGACGGTCCTTTAATGTTTGAAGTATAATCTATAGTTGATGCACATGCTCCTACCTTCTATGTTAGTAAACCAAAATATTATTAATAAAGACAACTATAAAGGAATCCAAATAGGGCTTGAACATATAGTTCATCAAATCCCTGAAGACTACGGGAGCATTAGCCAAGCCAAATGACATTACTATAAACTTGTAATGACCATATCATGTCTTAAATAATGTCATAGGGTTATTCGATGCCCTAACCTTCACCTGATGGTAGCCAAATCTCAAATAAACCTTGTAAAACACCTTGGCACGCTGAAGGTGGTCAAATAAATTATCGATCATGGGCAACAAATACTTATACTTAATAGTGTCTTTATTCAACTGTCAATCGTTAATGCACATCCTCAGTGGTCCATCATTATTCTTAACAAAAAACATCGGTACACCCCTAGGTGAGATACTCAGTCTAATGAATCCCCTGTCAAGAAAATATTGCAACTGATCCTTCAATTCCTTCTACTCAGGTGGAGCCATACGGTACACTAAAATAAAAATAGGCTGAGTGTCCGAAACAAAACAAATGCAAAGTCAACATCCTTATCGGGTGGCATACCTTGCAAAAATGTAGGAAACAAATAAGGAAACTCCCTCACAACCGGTACCAAATCCATAGAAGAAACCTCCACATTGAAATCTCGGATATAAGTCAAATATTCTAGAAACCCATTCTCAACCATATGTCGAGACTTCAAATATGAAACTACCATACTAGTGGAGTGCCAAGAGTCCCTTTCCACTTTAATTTGGGCAACCCCGACAGAGCCAAGGTCACAGTCTTGGCTAGATAATTCAAGATAGTGTGATATGGGTAAAAACAAATTCATATAGAGAATATCTAGAACCTAGTCAAAAGACACAAAATTATCTGTATGGAAAACTAAGATAATACCTATAATAACTACATCAGACAACTCTACCTTAGGCCTACCAGGAAATGCATAAAAATGAGGCTGAGTCCAACCAACATGTCCTCCACCTCTAGGACGACCTCTCATTGTCTGGCCTCCACCTCAGGCTACCTGACCCTCACTTCCAGTTGGCTGAGCGGGTGGTGGAGTAACCGGTGCTGGAATAATGGCACAGATACCTAGTTGTGGCATACTGCTCTAGAACATAGGGAGAAACTTTGCGACGTGCCTCATATACCCACATACATAGAAATCCCACTACTGATATGGATTCTGAACCTAGACCTATCCCTATCGACGCGAATAACCACCATGGTGAATTTTTAACAGAGGAGCACCAACGGGAAATGGAGATGCATTGTATGCTAACTGCTAGTAATGAGATCCATAAGCGTTGTGGTTGCTCGAAGCACCATGTTTGACATGTATGGCTAACTAATCTATCCTGATAGGATAGCCTCCACCAAAGGAACCCATTCTTACAGGCGAGGCACCACTGAATCCTCAAAATTGATAGGGCCTCTTATTAGAGTTTGTCTCTCTCTTCCGGCCTCTAATGTGCTAAATCCTAATAGCGATATCCACTACTTGAGTAAAAGAAACCTCAATCTCAGCCTCTGTGGCCATTTGAAGTCTGATGCCACATGTAAGACCCTTTTATGAACATCCGTACCTTTTCCCTCTATAGGGATCATGATAGTTGCATGGCATGACAAATCAACAAATCTAGTCTCATACTAGGTAAATGCTACTCAGCTAAAGGCGCTTTAACTGACTATACAACTCCTCTTTCTAAGTCAAGGGATTAAAATTCTCCCAGAACAGTTGCAAAAATTGAACCAATATGAGAGGAGGTGATTCCGCTGGCCTGCCCATCTCATAAACCTGCCACCACCTCATAGGTGACCCATGTATTTGAAAGATGATGAAATCTACTCCATTAGTCCCAAGTTGCGCAAAATCTCATGGCAACAGTCCATGAAGTCCTAAGAATCCTTTGAAGGTGCACTGCTAAAGTGAGGGGGAAACAACTTGGTGAACATGTCACACCTTTTCAGCTCATCAAATGACATCGCAAGCATGTCCCCTAGTTGTGTAGCACTAATAGGTCAAACCACCCAAAGTGGTAGAACTCCTGAGTCTAATAACTATGGTTCATCTTCTCTAGGGTGTGAGTAGCGGGAGTCTGAAATCCTCTCCCAACCTAAGAAATGGTTGGCGGCATAGGAAACACACCAGTCTATTCCATACTCTCCATGAAGCCAACCATACAGACTAAGGTGTCTTGAAGCACTAGTGTAGCAAATAACCCCTCTAGTATCTGATTTGGTGCTGCTAGCTCGGTATAAACTAGGCTCTTATCATCCTGCACTATTTGAGGCTCAGCTGCGAGTATTGCTATAGGCTAAGCTCTGCCTCTACCTCTATCTCTACTATGACCCCATCCCCTACCCATGGTAGTGGCTACAATTTAGGCCTCCGGCTCCTAATCAACTGTGGAGGAGGTACGTTTCCTCACCATCGGTGAGAGATTAAGAGAAAAATGATTCAATCTTAATAATATCCAAAGTCGCACATTAGAGAAAGAAATAAAGCAAAGTTTCATAAAGCCTTGTAGAATCTAGATGATAAGTACAGACGTTTCCGTACCGATCCTCAAAATCTACCAAGCTTGCTCATGAATAATAAGACCCATGCAACCTAGAGCTCTGATACCATCTTGCCATGATAAAAAATCTAAGCCCGCGGGGTTGTGATGCTGCCTAATACTTCTTTCCAGGAAACCCAACACATAATAGAAATTATGAATGAAATGAACCTATCAATCAACAATTAAATGATAATGTAGTGTAATAGTAACTTAGAAGTATGCATGATAAGTCTAAAGATCAATATTAATAATTTAACCATCCCAAGACATGGAGTGACAAGTGCATGTGCTACTAGAGTTTGCTAAATATATTATATTGATAAATACAATACCGTCGTCAAAGTAGAAACAATACAACAGAAATAGAAAGATGACTCTAAGGCATGCGAACGGTATGAAGCTCTACCTCATGTCTTCCATCTGGTATCCACTAAGCAACTCTCGAAACTCTACATGTACCAATATCCTAATCTATATAAGAAGCGCTCACTATAGTATCAATACAACATATCCAATGTACTTTGTAAGTGTCGAGCCTAATCCCGATGAGGTATTGACAAGGCTAAGACAAGACACCTACAAATAAACCTATGTAGAGTAATAAAAAATATTATGATGACAAATAAAGTATAATCATATGATAGCAACATGTGAGAGGGGTAATAAGTACATGAGTAAAGGGATATAAAACGTTAAAGTAAAGGAAGGTGTACTTGGTAAACCACAATTCATGCTACAAAGGGAATTCAGCTAGGTCCAGGGTGAACTTACTTTTTCAGTTGGATCCTCGGGTATTCACGGGTAGTATGCCCAAGGAGGAACCTCAGGCAGTTATTGATGAGATGCACAAGACTATTTATGTGATGTGTGCCGCTGAGATAGAAGCAATAGAATTAACCTCCTATCACCTGAAAAAAGTGGTGTACTCATAGTTTGAATTATGGGCGCAGTCCCGTGAGACCTCCGGCAAAGTGGAATGAGTTTATAGATGCTTTCATGGATCATTTCTTTCTTGACGAGACCAGGGCAGCCTGTGCCGTCATGTTTGAGAACTTGAATCAGGGTAGTATGAGTGTATATGACTACCATCAGAAGTTTGCAGATCTTTCCAAAGATGTTGTCAACATGATACCCACTATGGAGGCTAGCGTTCGTAGGTTTGTGAAGGGCCTTAGCCCTTTTGTTATCAACGAGGCCGCTACGACCACCTTGAACTCTAATATGAATTATGGGGAGATAGTGGCAGTTTCTCAAGCCACAGATACCCAAAAAATTGAATGTTGGGATAGAGCGATATGGTAATAAGAAGGCCCGATCCGCGGGCAGATTTAGTGGTCTTTCAGTGGTTCTAGTGGTGGAAAGGTGATGTTTAAGGGAGGGTTTTCTGGGCTATCCTCAGGATTCGGTTGCATGAAACTTCACATATGCTACTGGTATGGTGTTCGGGGTAATATTTAGAGAAATTGTTGTTCGTCCTGTCAGAATATTCGTAGGGGTTTGGCGCACTGGGCCAGTTCAATAGCTACTCCAATATATGTAGGGCATGGTGCAGCTTGGGGTAGTGCACAGGGATTGGAAGACCCAGTAAGTTCTATGCTATGAGGGGCCTCGAGAGTTCAGAGGCTTCTCCACATTCGTCAAAGGTATATTGGTTGTCCAATCCCATGATGTATATGCTCATATATATCCTGGTTCTACCTTATCATATGTCACTCCTTATGTTGCTATGGAATTCAGGATAGAAACGAAATAGCTTCATGAGCTGTTCTCTGTATATACTCCATTCGGCGAGCCTATTGTGGCAAGTATATATGGATTGTATTGTCCTAGTGCATGGTCGAGATACTACGATCAACCTTATTCAATTGGTGATGGTAGATTTTGATGCAGTTATATGGATGGACTAGCTTCACTCATGTTTTACCAAGCTTGACCGCCGAACCAGAATCATTAGGTTTGAGTTTCCAAACAATCCAGTCATTGAATGGAAAGGGGATGATGTCCTGCAAAATAGTAGGTTTATTTCTTACCTTAAGGCTACAAAGTTGATCAATAGGGGGTGTATTTACCATCTGGTCCGAGTCACGGACATTGATGCTGAGGCACCGAAACTTTAGTTTGTACAGGACGTGAATGGATTTCCAGAGGTCTGTATTGATCAGTTTCCTTAGATCCCACCAAAAAAGGAGATTGATATTTGGATCGATGTATTGCCCGGAACATAACCTATATTTATTCCACCTTATAGAATGGCTCCGACATAATTGAAGGAACTGAAGGAGAAGTTCAAGGATTTGCTAGAGAAGGGTTTTATGCTGCCAAGTGTGTATCCTTGGGGCACACCGGTTATCTTTGTAAGGAATAAGGATAGGTTATTGAGGATGTGTATTGGCTATCAGTAAGTCAACAAGGTTCCAATCAAGAATAGATACCCGTTTCCAAGGATAGATGACATGTTCGATCAATTGCAAGGTGCTAAGTACTTTTTCTAGATTGACGTAAGATTGGGGTATCACCGATTGAAGAATAGGGAGCAGAATAATCTAAAAACAGCTTTCATGACCCAGTATGGGCACTTTGAATTTATGGTGATGTGTTTTGGGCTAATAAATACCCCAACATCTTTCATAGGTCTTTTAAACCACATCTTCAAGCCTTTTCTCGACTATTTTGTGATAGTGTTCATTGATAACATTTGTGTGTATTCATGGAGTCAAGAGGACCATGCTGACCATCTCAAGGTATTTTTAGCATGCCATATATTAGAACATGTTGTACGCAAAGTTTTTGAAATATGAGTATTTGCTCGAGTCTATCGCTTTCTTGGGCATATTGTTTCTAGAGAGGGAATCAAGGTCGATACAGAGAAGATTATTGTTGTGAAAAATTGGCCTAGACCTACAACTCCGATAGAGATTCGTAGCTTTTTGGGCTTGTGGGGTACAATAGAAGGTTCGTGGAGGGGTTTCATTATTTTTCCTCTTCATTGACTAAATTGACGCCGAATGAAGCTAACTTTCAATTTTCAGATGCTTGTGAAAAGAGTTTTCAAACGTTGATATCAAGGTTGACTACAACACATGTGTTGACCTTATCAGAGGGTAACGGATGGGTTTGTTGTGTATTGTGATGCTTCAAGGGTTTGACTTGGGTGTGTGTTAATGCAACATGGCAAAGTCATCACTTATGCTTCGCGGCAACTCAAGAACCATGAAAAGAATTATCCAACACATGATTTACAGCTTGTGGCAGTGGTGTTTGCATTGAAGATATGGCATCCTTATTTTTATGGGGTCCATGTTGACATATTCATGGACCATAAAAGTCTTAAATAAATCTTCAAGCAGATGGAGTTTAATCTAAGGCAAAGGATATGTCTTGAGTTACTCAAGGACTACGACATCAATATTCTATATAATTCAAGGAAGGCTAATGTTGTGGCAGATGCTCTTAGACAAAAAATCCATGGGTAGTTTGGCTCACTTGGAGGCATACCAAAGGTCGTTGGCCAAGGAAGTTCGCCGGTTGGCTAGTTTGGGAGTTTGGCATATGGACTCTAGCAAAGGTGGGGTGATTATGAAAAATATGGTCAAATAATGACTCATAGTTGAAGTCAAGGAAAAACAGTATAATGATCCGTTATTGGGGCAGTTGAAGGAGAGGATTCACAAACACAAGACCATGGAATTTTCTCTTAGCATAAATGATGGTATGCTATGGTACAAAGGGCGATTGTGTGTTCCAAATGTGGATGGTCATCAGGAGAGAATCATGACTGAGTCTCATAGTTTCAAGTATTCCATGCACCCAGGATCTACAAAGATGTACCCTGATCTTAAGCAAGCCCACTGGTGGAATGACATGAAGGGGGATGTAGCGGTTTTTATGGCTAGATGCCCAAATTGGCCAAGCACCAGAAGCACGGTGGCTTGGCACAAAATTTATAAATTCCAATATGGAAGTGGGAGATGACAAACATGGACTTTGTGGTAGGTTTACCTCGCACACCTCGTACGTTTGAGTCAATTTGGGTAATTGTGGACCGACTCACGAAATCAGCACAATTCATGCCTGTAAAGGCTATAGACACAACAAGTCACTATGATTAGTTGTACATCGTGGAGATCATTAGGTTGCATGGTTATACAATTTCTATCATCTCCGGCTGAGGGGAGCAGCTCACCGCTAAATTTTGGCAGAAAGGTTAGCAAGGTTTGTGTACTTAGGTAAATCTTAGTACAACTTTTCATCCAAAGACCGATGGGCAGGAAGAGCAGACTATTAAGGCGCTTGAGGATATGTTGGGTGCATATGTTCTTGACTTCTAGGGTAGTAGGGTTGACCATTTTCCACTCATAGAATTTTCCCACAACAACAATTATCTTGCTAGTATTCAGATGGCACCGTTCGAGGCTCTATATGGTAGGAGATGTAGACCTCACATTGGTTGGTTTGACATTGGAGAAGCAGAATTGACAGGTCCTGACCTCATGCATCAGGCTATGGATAAGGTCATGATCATTAAGGAACGGTTGAAAAGTGCTCAGAGTCACCAAAATTCCTACTCGGATGTGCGTCCCAGAGACTTGGAGTTTAAAAAGGAATGATTGCGTATTCTTGAAGGTTTCTCCCATGAAGGGTATAATGTGACTTGCGAAGAAAGGAAAATTGAGTCCAAGATATATCAAATAGTACAGGATTATACAGACAGTTGTTCAAGTGGCATGTAAGCTTGATTTACCTTAAGAGATGTCCTTGATGCACTCGATGTTTCATGTGTCTATGCTGAAGAAGGTGGTAGGAGATCAATCGTTCATTATTCCGATGGAGGCTATAGAATTTATTAAAGAATTTACTTATGAGTAGATTCCTATTGCCATCCTTGATAGGAAAGTTCAAAAATTGAGGGATAAAGAGATTTCCTCTGTGAAAGTGCCATGGCGAAACCAACAAGTTGTAGAGGCCACCTCGGAAGCCGAGGAAGAGATGAAGAGGAAATACCCTGACTTGTTTGTGTAACTATATTTTTGTTTATTAAAAGAATGTTAGGAGCTTACTTTCCTAACGAGCATAGTAGAATCCAAGTCTGCTCTACTGGCTAGCAGATATGGGACACACTGCAAGTGGTCCATGAAGGAACAACTAAAGTGAAAAAATCAAGAGAAAACTTGTTGTTTTTTACATTATGAGAATTTTGATATCAGGGATGGAGAAACCATTCAGGAAATATACACAAGGTTCACTACCTTGACAAATTAATTAAAGTCTCTTGGAAGGATTATCTCTAAACAAGAAAGAGTTGAGAAGATCCTAACAATGGTTTTACCAATCTCATGGGAAAGCAAGATCACTTCCATTCATGAGTTATAGAACTTTGTCATACTTCTCTTGGATGAATTGAATGGAAATCTCAAAGCTTATGAACTTAGGAGGCAACCCATAAAGAGGGATGTACATAAGAAGGAAATGAGTCTAGCACTCAGAATCACTGAAGGTTCTAATTTAAAAGATGATAAAATTAGAATGATCACCAAAGACTTCAAGAAGGACCTAAGGAGAGGAAAAGGTTCCTCAAGAAGTGGAAGCTAGAGCAATGGCAAAGCACCAGAGAAGCAGGTAAATGATGAGTACTATAAATGTAGAAAGCTTATCACATGATCAAGAACTGTCCTTTGTAGGAGATTGAATGGAAAAAAGGAAAGAGCTGAATGAAGGAACATGAAGAATAAACAGATTCATCCCAAGAAAAACAACAACAAAGGATTAACCAAAGTAATGGTCTCTGCTTGGGAAGATAGCTCAAATGAGCGCTCGGTGATGATGATGAATGGGCTCTAATGGCTATTGGAGAATCTAATGAAGAACCTGAGGTAAGTGTCCTTCAATGAAAATATAAGATCAAATTTTTGTCTAAAGAAGGATTATCTGAATTACTGCTAGAGTTAATTGATGAGTTTGAAGGTGTGAATAATGAAAATGAACTGTTGTCAAAGGAGTTTGCCATTTTGAAAGCAAAGTGTAAAAACCTGGAACTCAGGCTTGTGAAAGATCTAAAAATCTGAAATTGAAGTTAGGAACAAGTAAAACATAGCTAGTGATACACAACTCACACTAGAAGAAGATTTAGGAAAAGTAAAAGATGAGCTATATAAAAGGGATGACCATGTAAGAGATTTATAGAGGACTTGACTATGGTTAAGAACGATACAGATAGAACATGTAAATAGAACATATCTTCTGATGCACTTTCATGGGTACAAGAACATCATATGTCATGACCCGGATTTCCCACCATCGGGATCGTGATGGCGCCTACTCGTGGTAGCTAGGCAAGCCAACTCAATTACCTTCCTCTTACTAAACAATTATTTCAACAGTTTATAGCATCAATAAAGAACATGATATTTAATAAGAACAATAGCGGAAGTCTGATTTATAAATACGAATCAAAACGTAGAATAGTCAATAATAGCCTCTACCCAAGATTTGGTGTCACAGTACTCACGAACTACAAAGAATATACTAAATAAAATGGTATGAAAGAAATTTATAAGTTGTCCGTCTCGAAAACAATGAGGCAACAGTCTAAAAGAGAACATAAAGAAGAGACGGCGGGCCTGCGGACGCCTGCAAGGCTACCTCAGTCTCGTGAAAATGAAAACCTGCTCCCGCACTACTGCTGCTGCTGCTCCTCAAAACCTAAACCTGTGCAAAAATGCACAGAAGTGTAGCATCAGCAAAACCGACCCCATGTGCTGGTAAGTGTCTAGCCTAACTCCGGCGAAGTAGTGACGAGGCTAGACTGAATACCACATAAACATGTGTAGTTATAAATATACAGCGGCATATCGAATACAAGGCAATTAACAACATGGAAGGGGAAACATGTTATGGGGAGATACAATATTAACAGCAATCCCATGTAACAAAATTAAAGCAGCTTAGATTCACAATGAACATGGAATCAACACTCAATACAAACACATGGTAACAATAACTGTTGCGGCGTGCAACCCAATCCATAATTACCATTGTTGCGGTGCGCAACCCGATCCACAAATACCACTGTTGCTATGTGCAACCCGACCCATGTCATTTATCATTTATCAATGTTGCGGCGCGCAACCCGCTCCTTAATGTCATTGTTGCGGCGCGCCACCCGCTTCTCAATATCATTTAACAGTCTGGTTCCCCAAACAACAGTCACAATTAAGGGACATAAATATAAGCAAATATTTGACAAAAATCCCGGCAAGGGAAAGAATCCAACAAGTTCAACCAAACGTCCCGGTAAGGGAATAATCAACAATGCTTTCTTTTCTTACTTTTCTTATCTTATAATTCACTCTACCATTTTGAGCCAACTCTCCAAAGAATCCAGTCATTTCATATACTTTCAATTTTCGTATCACAATTTGAGCCAATGCTCCCAGGAATCAAATAATCATTTTTACCGTTCACATGTCATTCAACACATATAGAAATTCTCCAATAAATACGGAGTTCACAACCAAGTCATGGTAATCACATTATAAGGACTCACGGTCATGCTAGACACTGATGTATAGATACTCGTCACCATGCCTATACATCGTACTCCATCACATAGTATTTAGCAACAAGACTCAACTCTTATTCCCTCAAGCTAGGGTTAAACCAAACACTTACCCCAAAGCCTTGAAATCGACTTAATCCTCAACTATCGCTTTACCTCGCGGTTCCACCTCCAATTCGCTCGAATCTAATTATAAATTGTTCAATTGCTTTAATAAACACTATATGAATCAATTTGAATGCATAAAAATGATTTTCCCAAGTTTTTCCCAAAAATTCCAAAAATGCCCCCGGCCCACGTGGTCGAAACCCGAGGTTCGGACCAAAACCCGGTTACCCATTCCCCCATAAACTCAAATATGTAATTTGTTTTGAAATCGGACCTCAAATCGAGGTCCAACAACGTAATTTATAGAAAACTTAGGTTCTACCCAAAAACCCCAATTTCACCCATGAAAATCCTTGATTTCAAGTGGAAAACATGTTTAATGATGTTAAACATTGAAAGAATTGAGTAAAAATCAACTTACAAGTGATTTGGGATGAAGTTTGCTCTTGAAAAATCGCCTATGGTGTTTGGGTTTTGAAAGAATGGTGAAAAGTGGTAAAATTTCGACTAAGTATAAAATTTGCTGGGCTTCGGATATGGGAAATGCAAACATAGCTTCGCATTTTCGAACAAAACAGGGTTGGGAATTGCGATATTTCAGTTCGCATTTGCAAACACTGGGCCTAAGTGCAGACTTCGCATTTGTGAAGTATTGATCGCATTTGCGATCTTGGCACTCTCGCATTTGCGGGCACTGTGATCGCATTTGCGACCAATGCCTGGAAATCCCTTACTCGCATGTGCGATCAATTTATTCGCATTTGCGATCCCAAGCCAAATCCCCAGACTTCGCATTTGCGATGGGGAGTTCGCATTTGCGAGTCTCGCATTTGTGAGAAATCCTTCGAAAATGCGAAGATATCAGACCTGACCTGCAACTATTTTTCCAAAGTTCAAAATGCTACTCGACACCTATCCAGAACTCACCCGAGCCCTGGGGGCTCCAAACCAAACATGTACACAACCCAAAAAACATCCTACGAACTTACTTGCGCGATCAAATCGCCAAAATAACATCATATATGTCACGCCCCAAATCGAGGGACATGACTGGCGCCTGACCGGGTAGCCCCAGTCAAGCGGACCTGGGTGCCTTTCCTAACCCACGTGTTACCCCTGTATTTTTCATCACTTATTAACCAAAGGATTAAGCAGTTTATAATTGAAATCACACTTTTTCAAACATTCACAACATGCTTAATTACTTAACAAATTTACAACTTACAAGGCCCGACATATATCTACATAAGTCCATAATCCCACGTTTTCTGTCTACGGAGCCCCTAAGATATGACAGGATAATAAGTACTTGCCGGTAACAAGGCTCCGGCTATACCTTCCACAAAAACCAAAATAAGACTCCGACAATAGAAGTGGCATGAGCCACGCAGGGCCCCGAGAGGAAAGGGGCTCACCAAACGGCCAGTGGAAGATGAAGGAGTGCTACTGCCGATGAGCTGAAGTACCTGCTACGAATCCACCTACAATCATAACACGAATGTAGCGCCCCCAGCAAAAGGGACGTCAGTACACTAGAATTGTACTGGTATGTATAAACAAGCTTTGTCCCAAGTAAACTCAAGCCAAACAAGTTTTCAACACTTAACTTTGTTTCAAGTAGTCCTCAAACCATACACAAGTAGAAAACAACAATAGGAGCAACAACCAAACACACATGGAAAGCGCAATCAAGCCAAATAAAGGGACAATCAGTTTCCCACAGGTTACAAACTCTTCTGCTGTCTCCTTTCACAATGCCTCATCAATGATTTCACAATTGGTACACATATCGATTTCAATGGCGATTACGATCGCTTTCCACCCTTATTACCTCGGCCACCCTTATTTCCTCGGCCACCCTTATCACCACAACCCGCACCTTATTACTTCGTATTGCGGCGCGCAACCCGATCCCCCCATACATTTTCACTTCACAAACAATCACAACAACAATAATGAACAATTCACAAAGATCACAACAACGACAATAAGCAATTTACAAAGATCACAACAATATTTCCTTAAGGAGTAACAACAATGTTTCACAAGTGTTCCCATAACCATCAAAACTATTTTCCGTCGAATTCCACAATTCACAAGTGTTTCCATAGCCAATAGTACCATTTCCACTATATTCCACAATTCATAAGCACTTCATGTTGTTACAATAATTACCCACCAGGAGCCAATGTGTTATTACCACCGTTGTTCCAATTTCATCATTCACGATTTCCCTTTTTATCAATCGTTTCCCAACTCTTACCACATAACATTTAACCAAACCAATCAACACCCATCAAACCAATCACAATAGTTTCACAAACAATTCACATAGCTAACACATACCATTTATTCGTACACCAAAACAGGGCGATTTCACAAAGATCAAAGTTAGCCATACATACCTGGAGTCGAATTCCCCTTTTTCTTTTATCTTCTACTTACAATTTGCCCAACAATCTAGCAGCGTCAATCTAGGTCACAAGTTACACATATATCTTAGAATTGAAATTCACAATTTCTATCCGAGCTTATTTGGGTTATCGAGCACCGCCCCTTACTTCTACCCATATCCATTTTACTAAACTTTAGGTATAAAGAACATGCACGAGTGTTTTGACTTTCATTTTCAAGAATTAATGCATAAAAATCCCTCTTTCTATTAGAATTTGAAAATTAAGGGAAAAAGGGTTAGGTATTTTTACCTGTAGAAATGGAGATGAAGACACTAGCTTTAGAATTTTTTGGACCAAGCAATTAGAGAAACAATTTTTGAAGAAGATGAACTTTTCCCTCAAGAATCTCTCCTCCCTCTCTCTTATTTTGTTCAGAGAATGTGTAAAAATGAGGGGTTAGGGCGTTATATTAGAAAGGGGGTCGGGTTTTAAAATTAGAAAATAGAAGCCCGGGGTGAAATCTGCGGTCGCATCTGCGATCGCAGAGTAAACATGCGGTCCGCATAATGGACCGCAGAATTGCTCCTCAAAAACCAAATGTTCTGACATGGTCTGCGACAAGAATGCGGTCCGCATTCATGTTCTGCGATCGCATAATGCACCGCAGAATTGACCGCATTTTGACTTCAATTTTTTGACCAATCTTATGTTACACTCTGCGGTAGGAATGCGGTCCGCATAGCTGATCTGTGACCGCATTCCTGACCGCAGAAATGACAATTTTTTTTGGAAAAATTTATTCTTTTGATTTTTAAAGCTAAGATCACCACCGAGAGTCTGAACCGCAGCGAGCTTGCGAGCCGCGAAGAATTCTACACATTCCTAACACAATATTCGGACCTTGACACTATGAGGTACTAGGTTTTAAGCACAAAATTTTACGGGGCCTTACAATATACATAGAATTAAGCCTCAAAACTCATGATTTTTCTTCTAAACTTCATAAACTTGCAAATTTGGAACTTATAGTCCGAAACACGTCAAACGACTTCCGATTTCGATCAAACTTTGCAAAAATCTCTTAACACATATTTAAGACTTGTACTGGGCATCGAAACCAAAATACGAGCCCGATACCATAGTCTTTTATTCAATTTTCATTTCCATTTTCCTTAAACATTTCAGAAAAAGAATTTAATAGAAAAATTCTTTTACTCGGGTTCTAGACCTCGGATTTCGAATCCGGGCACATGCCCGAGTCCTATATTTTCTATGGACCTTCCGGGACCGTCAAATCACGGGTCCGGGTCCGTTTACCAAAAATGTTGACCGAAGTCAACTTTAATCATATTAATATCAAAATTCTTCAAATTTGTTTCACACAATTCACATATTTCAATATAAAAGTTTTCTGGTTACGCGCACGGACTGCGCACGCACATAGAGGCAAGTAAAAATGAGGTTTTTAAGGCCTTGGAAGCACAGAATGGATGAGGAAACAGGTGATGAACCTTTGGGTCATCACATCATAGTAGAAATAGAAGGGGACTTGGCCGTGGGAACTTTTCACCTAACTGTGATCCCAAAAGCAAGTACCTCATACTTTCTTAGAATAAGATTTGTACTCACTGTGGTAATACTAGACACTACAAGAAAGAATGTGCTGTACAGAAAAAAGCAAGTCTAAGGAACAAGAATTTTGTTCTACGGAAGAATAAGCTGCCAAGTTAGGCAAAGAAACATGTGATTTATTACCTATAAAAAGGGACCTAAACTAGTTTGAGTTCCAAAGACTAACCCATGATTTCCTTTTACAGGTCCGAGTGAAGGAGAACATAAAAATATGGTACATGGCTAGTGGTTGTTTAAAGGACATGCTAGGGAACAAGAACTAGTTCCTGTCACTTGCGGCCTATAAAGGAGGTAATATATCCTTTAGAAATGGAAAGAAAGGTGCGATCATTGGAGTTGGAAAGGTAGGCAAATCTGATTCTTACTTAGTTGAGAATGTCTACCTGATAGATGGACTAAAATATAGCCTGATAAGTATATCACAACTGAGTGATAGAGGAAATATGGTAGCTTTAACCTCTATATAATGCTTTGTGATAAACATTACCACTGACAAAATAGTTTTGCATGGAAAAAGAGTGAACCACATATGTGTGGTGGATTTTTCCATACTCTCATATAATGAACTCACTTGCTTGAGTGTCATGGACAATGATGCACTCCTTTGGCAGAAGAGACTTGGTCATGCAAGTCTGAGTCAACTCAATAAACAGTCTTTAAGGACTTGGTGATAGGGCTGCCTAATATTTATTTCAAGGAAAACAAAGTTTGTGAGGGTTGTGCAAGGAGAAACAAGTAAGATCCTCTTTCAAAAGTAAGAAAAGGGTAAGTACTACCAGGTCAATGGAATTGGTCCATATGGATATGTGTGGACCAATGGGGATAATGAGTTGAGGTTGTAAGAGATATGTTATGGTGCTTGTTGATGATTACTCTAGGTACACTTGGACGCTGTTTTGAATATCTAAAGATTAAGCATTTTACATGTTCCGTTCATTTGTTAGAAAAACTCATAAACGAATAGGTAATTAACTTGCATCAATTAGGTCTAATCATGGTACTGAGTTTAGAATGCTAAATTTTCTGAATTTTGGGATGAGCATGGCATATATCATAATTTCTCTGCTCCTAGAACTCCACAAAAAATTTGAGTAGTTGAAATAAAGAAAAGAACTTTGGAAGAAATGACTAGGACAATGTTACTTGCTAGTAAGTTGCCTTCTATTTTTTGGGTAGAAGCTGTGAACACTGCATGCTACATCATAAATATGTGCTGACTAGACCTCTTGTTGATAAAACTCCCTATGAGTTACTTAAAGGGAGAAATACTAATATATACCTTCTTATGGCATTTGGATGCAAGTGGTTTGGGCATAATAATAGAAAAGACTCCCCAGGAAATTTTGATCCCAGGAGTGATGATGGAGTATTCTTGGGATATTCTTCACATAGTAAAGCATACAAAATATACAACAAAAGAACTAGGTGTGTACATGTTATTTTTTTTATGAAACTTACATTATTTCTAATAGGTAAGAACAAGATAATGATGAAACTAACAGTACAAACTGAAGCTGCATCATAGGAAGGAACAAGTGATGGAACATGTCATTCCATCCAGGGCAACCTGACAAGGGAAACTGACTAGAGACGAACTAATCCCTAAACCTCGAGGGATCCTTTACATTAACCTGTTCCTCAGCAACAAAACAATGAAGGAACATTTCAAGAAACCTGGTTGGTTGTGAAACCATTAAAGTACTAAAGTTCTCATCCCATTTGAAATATAATCAATAATCCAACCTCTGGAATCAATACCAGATCTTCTTTGAAGAGTCTCTGTGCTTTTGATGTTTTTTGTCTCTTATTGGACCTAACAATGTTTATGAAACTTTATATGATGCATATTAGATGAATGCAGTGCAAGATAAACTCAACCAATTTGAGAGAAGTCTTTGGCATTTGGTACCAAGACCTAAGGATAGAATAGTGATTGGCACTAAATAGGTCTTCAAAAACAAACTTGATGAAGAAGGAACAATTATAGGGATAAGGAAAGATTGGCGGTTCAAGGATATAGTCAAGAGGTAGACATAGACTGTGTTTAGACTTTTTCTCTTGTTTCAAGATTGGAAGCAATTACACTCCTTATAGCCTTTGATGCTTACATGGAAATCACTCTCTATCAAATCAATGTCAAGAGTGACTTCCTCAATGGATATCTAAAAGAAGAAGTATTTTTCAAGCAACCTCATGTATTTGAAAGCAAGGAATGTCCTGAGCATGTGAAAAATCTTGACAAGGAACTTTATGGCCTCAAGCAGGCTCGAAGAGCATGGTATGAAAATTTTTCCATATTCTTGCTTTAACATGGCTACAAGAGAGGTAAAATTGATAGTACTTTATTCGTGAAAGAAAAAGGTAAAAATATCTTGGTTGTTCAGATATATGTTTATAATATTATTTTGGAGTAACAACTGATAGGTTAAGTATACCCGTTGAAGGGTATAATGACTATAAAAAGTTAAAGTGACATAGTCTAGAAAAACTTTCCCCCTCACTGGCCATCACCAAAATATTTGTTGATAGTAACTTGGAGAAAGAACCTAGAGCATTATACAAGAGTGAGATGAAACCTTTTCACAAAGTGCTGTTTGAATTTGTCAACAAAGTGGTTCTTCCTGTACAGGAAAGAAGGCACATTTCTACCTTCATGGACCTGGTCCTTATAGAGTGCCTGAATAGTAGGAAGCAGATCAACTGGCGAGGGTTCATAATACAACTCCTTTTGTGGCACTAAAACTCATGGCATTCCCTATGGCTTTATCCTAAATATTGTGCTTGACCATTTTAAGGTTCCTATCAATAAATAGGATGTTTGTACATGTAAAGACTATTTTGGGACTGGAACTTTGATTGATTGTGAATGCAAAGCCCAAACTGCATCCAACGAATGTGGTTTATCCAAGATCATACCTAAGAACAACAAGGTTAGGGCAATAGAATAGGAGAGTGGGGTGAAGGATGCTGAGATAGAATGGCTGAAGACTAGGTTAGATTAAGTAGAATTTGAGAGAGACTTTCTCAAGTCTGAGCTTACATAGGAGAAAGAGAAGAATGAGAGAATTCTTCAAGATATGCTGAAACTGCTTCTATCGAAGAACGAAGAACCTGATCCTTCCTACTACTAAATCTATCGTAGCCCAGTTTGTAACAAGTGACCTAAGTGGGATTTTTCTGCTTTCTTCTTATGGTTTTATGTTTTCATTTCTTCTTATGATTTGTGGTATGATCTTATCAATCCTTGAAATTCACTTCTTTTGCTCTAACTATTTGTTGATATTTATTCGATGGCTAATATCCTTAGAGTTTAATATGTGGCTATAATTCATGGTTTAGCGCATTATGTGCCTTGCATTATACATGATTTAATATAAATTATACTTTATTTATGCCTAAAGGAGTCTATTTTATGTGTAGGTTAATTAGAGATAAAATTAGAGCAAAAAGGATATTTAAACGTTGAAAATATGATCGAGAATAGTGAAAAGCAGAGACCTAGAGAGACTAGGCTAAGGCCAGCTTAACCAGGCTTTAGCATGGCGAGGCCAGCTAAAGGCCATGCTGAAGCTGGCGTTAGGCTGGCGCTTTAAGGCAAAGGCCAGGCTCAGGCTGGCATTAGGTTGGCGCTGCAAGGATAAGGCCAAGCTGAAGTTGGCGTTAGGATGGCGACGCCAGGCCTAGGGCGATGTCTATGTCCGATTTTTGAAGACTTAATTCGTTTCATGGCTTGACTAGAACTCGACCTACAAGTTGAGGCCTTTTCCTACACATATAAATAGACCTAAAAATGCCAATTTGAATGGAGTTTTTGCGACCGGAGGCAAGGAATCATGTGGACAACTTTTGGAGGAGAAAATCATAGATTTATTCAATCCTTTTTCTTTTATGTGTAATTTGTTTATGCAAAATACTTTGAAAAGTGTTATAATGAACATGAGTGGCTAAGCACTCTACGTTCTAGGGTTGTTGTTGACATGATTATTAACGTCTATTAATTACATCTTTGTTAATTCGGATTATTATTTGAGGTTGTTTCTCTAGTTATGTGCATAATTGCTTAATTGTTTGGCCAGTAGTTGAGTTCTATTTACTATCTGTGCTATGCTTGGGAAGCTGTGCTTGGATAAAAGTAAAATTAGAGAGAGCTTTTTTCTAAATCCATGGCTCGGGGGAAGATTTCGCGGTTAGGATAGGTGTAAGGCCCCGTGAAATCCTTACTCAAAAACCCGGATCCCATGGTGCCAAGTTAGGATCATGTGTTAGAAATTAATAAATATGTGCGCGGACCTTTTGGGATTGAATAATGCATTAAAAAGTCAAGAATACGTTTCCAGAAAAATGCAAGAAATACGGTCCAGAATGCGGTCGCATAATCGAAATGCGGACCGCATACCTACCGCAGAGTGAGGCAGAATGTTGGTTAAAATTGAATTCAGTAATGCGGTCGAAATGCGATCGCATAATCGAAATGCGGACCGTATAGTCATCGCATATTTTCCTTTGACCTTTGCGATGGTCAGTTCTGCGGTGCACTTTGCGACCGTAGAACATGAATGCGGACCACATTCTTACCGCAAACTGAGTTAGAATGTTTAGTTTTTGGGGAGCATTTTGCGGTCCATTATGCGGATCGCATGTTAACTCTGCGATCGCAAAGGCGACCGCATATTTGAATCGGGGCTCCAATTTTCTAATTTTTAACCCGACTTCCATATCGATATATCTGGTGTTATAGCTCATTTTGAGCATTCTTCTAAGCATTTCTAGAGAGAGGAAGAGGGTTCTTAGAGAGGGAAGGTCTCCCATCAAATTACTTCATAAGATTGGGCTAAATCATTGAAGAAAATCAAGTGAAGACCCCTAGACCTTCATCTCAAGAGGTAATACTTCATCACCCCAACTCTTGTTTGTTTTATTCTCGGATATAAGGGGTCACTAGTGAGGTTATTCATGGGTATAACAATGGATTCCTTGCATGCATGTTAAACCTTAGAGTGGTGGGATATTGTGAATTAAAGAGGGGTACGAAGTGATATCAAATGCTCTCAAAAAGGGGCCTAAGATCATATTGCACCTCTAGGGTTTGTCAATATGCTTGAACCAAGCTAGAGTCTCAATCTCATCTCTAATTCTCGATTTAATTTGTAATTTTTACTCAATAGATCGAAGTGCCAAGAGTTCCAAAAATTTGTAAAAGAGTAAGGAAAGCTTTATTGAGGTATGCATGGCTAAAACCCCTTTTTATTAGAAATCGAGCTCTGTTGGTGCTTACGAACGTGTGGTAAGGTCGTATTAGTGAATGTATCGATTGTGGCTGTGTGTTAAATGATTAGAAATTATCTACATGTTTACATGACGGATGAGCCTCAATGTGTATAACATACCAATCTTGATAATTAGATGATGATGAAAAGAACGGTTATGTATTGAAATATTTGGGCTATAAGCCGACATTGAAACAAAGAATTATTCATGCTAGCTATGTGCTCACTATTTTTGATTGCAACTTGAATTATCTTTGATATATGTGTCTATGATCATAACTTGTAAAACGAATGTTGAAAAGGGAAAACGATGTGATGATGGTGGCCATGAGTGCCCAGGAATTGTTATGATATGTGTGGAATAAAGATTTGAAGGTGTTGACAAATGAGAATCGAGTAAGGCCTCCAATAAGGTGACCTAGCCGATCGGGTCGTGATCGAACACCATGCCGCACCCATGGTGGTAATGTGCTGATATTGAATTCTGGATAAAGGAAATGAAATATTGATTGAGAGTAATGCCTTAAATGAGGTGACCTAGCCGGTCGGGTCGTGACCGGACTCCGCTCGAGATGGCGGTGGTAATGAGAACAGTGGTGAACATGTGACAGAAATGCCCTATTCTATGTTGTGGAAATTGTATGAAAGATTATATGAATTGCTTCTTTGATTTGCCCATATTATTTGCTTGCATCTGTTTGATAGTTCTTTCTAGTAAAATGGTGTTTAGTTATACATACCAGTACAATTCAAATGTACTGTCGTCCCTTTTGCCGGGGGCGCTACATTCGTATTATGATTGTAGGTGGATCTATAGCAGGCACTCCAGTCCACCGACAGTAGCACCTCCTCTGCTTTCCGTCAGCTGTATTGGTGAGCCCCTTTCCCCTCGGGACCCTGCGTGGCTTATGCCGCTGTATTTGTATAAGGTATAGCCGGATCCTTGTTGCCGGCATTTCTGTATTATTCTTCGGTTATATTTAGAGGCTCCGTAGACAGGTTGTGGGTAGCGTCGGGTATTTGAAATTAAAATAGAAATATTGATGTTTGGCAATGATGTGTATAACTTGTAATACCCTTAAAGTGGAGAAATGAAGTTGATAATGAAAATGAAATGGAATCGTTAATTATATGTTGATATAATTTGATTAATGGAGCCTATCCCTTATTTAATTATGAGTTGGGTTGGGTAGTATGTATGAAACCTGCCAGGCTTGCTCAGTCGGGTTTACTCGGTTGAGCGCCGTTCGCGCTCCTCAGATTTTGGGGCGTGACAATAGGAATATACTAACAGTCTTGCTTAATTGAATATTTAGTTCATGATAGACTCAAGACCATAGGAATATAGGATTGATATATTGTGGGCAGACGAGTAGTATTGTTGCAACGTTCTATTCATATAAAAGATCCAGTTAATTAGAAACCATAGATAATCTGGATTAATGAGTGTGATTTTTTTAACTTAATAGGATTGATAAAACCTACCACGACCCTGGAATTTCCACATCCTCTGAATTAAAATCGCTTCATACAAAATCACATTCTTGATAATTTAGTTGATATTTGTTTAGTTTCTGCAATAGTAGATTAATAGAAAAATATCAATCTAATATATTGGGAAATTAATTGATTTTAGTTTACTTAGATAAGGATCAATCTAAGTCTATGTGGGTTCAACATCCGACTTTTGCGTCACTTCATTACTTGATGACCACGTATACTTGGGTGTGTGTTTGGTCCCAACATGTTTTTGGCGCCATTGTCGGGGACATAGTTATTGAGTGTTTAGTTGAGTTAAGCTGTAATTCATTATTTGTTCAAGTTTTAATTTTTAGTTTGCTTTATTTGTGATAATGCATGCTCTTCGCTTAAATAGCCAGGAGTAGAAGAGAAAACAATATCCTTCCTCTTGATCCTAAAATGGAGCGAACATTTCATAGAGTAAGGAGGGAAGTTGAAGCTACAACTATAATTGAAAGAGAGTTGGACATCGTAGTTCAACCATAGTCAATAGAGATGGAAGGTAATGAAGATCATCAGGTGATTGAAGCTGCAGGGCCAATCTAGATCTTATAACTCAGGTGATTGTGAAGCCTGACATCACGGGTCACTTTGAACTCAAACAGTACATGGTACAGCTGATTCAATGCATATGGCAATATGGTGTCTTATCTCATCAAGACCTGCAGAGGCATATTCAAAACTTCTTGGAAATTACAGACACATACAATTATTCGAACATTTCCAACGACTATGTCAGGATGACATTGTTTCCCTTTTCACTAAAGGGAGAAGTTAAGTAATGGTTGCAAAAGGAGCCGGCGAACTCAATCCACAATTGGGATGATCTAACAAGAAAATTCTTAATCAAGTTTTTTCCCATGAAGAAGACAAAGTCGTTGAGGAGCTAGATTGGGTTTCAAGAACGAGATAGATATACTCTTTGACAAGGTTGAGAAGATACAAGAAGCTACTCAGATACTGCACACACCATTGTCAGACTGATGAGGTGTTGGGTCACACTTTCGTAGGTGGGTTGGATGAGGCATCAAAGAGAATCTTGACTCTGCATGTGAGGGTAGAAACATGGCAAGACCATATAGTGAGATCCAGATCTTGCTAAACAATTTCACTGATAAAGATAATAATTGGCAAGGAGATAGGGAACCACGAATATCACTTAAAACAAAAGGCAGCAGGTTTGATCGAGCTTGATGAATTCTCAGTAATAAGGGCAGATATAGCAAGACTAGCGAATCAGATGAATAAAGTGACAATGATCGAAGCACAACTAATGCAACATGTACAATAAATATCTACTTGCTGCGAGTTATCTGGTGAAGTTCACAAAGTGACACATGTCCCATAAATCTTGAATCCATCTACTATGTGGGGCAACAAACTAGAGGGTCGATGAATCAAAATGCTCAATATGGTAACACATACAATCCAAACAGGAAGAATCATCCTAACTTCTCTTGGGATGGAAATCAGAATATCAGGCCTCAGGTGAATTACAATCGTCCACCTCAACCCCCACAACAAGCGGAGGAGAATTTGACTGGCATGATAAAAAAACTCTACATAGAAAATCAGCAATTGCGCACTGAATTCAAAAATCTCGAGAAGCTGTTTGGGCAGATGGATAACAATCAGAATACTAGACCTGCTAGAACTCTTCCAAGTGATACAGAGAAAAGTCAAGTAAATACAGTGATGTTGAGAAGTAGGAGAGATTTGGTAGAAGTGACTAAGAAGAAAAGGAGCAATCCGGGATCGAAGAAGAAAGAGTGCCAAAACTTGTAGAGGTAGATGAGAGAAACAAAATAGAGCCTGAGCAAAAAATCAAAGAGGGTGCCACCCCCTTTTGCTCAAAGATTTAGAAAGAAGAATGATGACAACATGTTTCACAAATTCCTAGATATGCTAAAGCAGATATATTTGAACATCTCTTTGGTTGACATGCTCCGTAAGGTCCCAAAATTTGGAAAATATATTAAGGACATAGTGGCAAATAAAATGATATTAACTAAGTTTGGGACCGTAGCACCCGGTACCTTACTCAACCGAATACCAAGATAACGTAATTTTTCATGTCATACTATTATAGATAACTGAGCTAGAAGGCTGCCATGAGATAACTAGAATACAACATGTGATACCAACTTATACATAAGACATACGGGATTATAAAAATAAAATAACCACTCGTATACTGAACATAGGCCGACAAGGCCATACAATCTTTTACGTACATAGCATCTATCTACAAGCCTCAAAGGTGGGGATAGAGTCTCGCCATATAAAACGATACACGTCTAAATCATACCAACCAAACAAGTGACTCCAAAGCAAATGGAGCGCACCAACATCTTCTGATGAGCTGATAGCCTACTTACCGGACTCTCGACCAGTCTATCGGGACCTATGGGCATGAAATGCAGCGTACCTAGGCAAAAGGAACGTTAGTACAAATAATGTATCGCGAATGTAAGGAATAAAATCAGTAAATAATAGACATGAGAGAAACATGGAGTAAAAGACTCGACATGTACGTTTGCATAACTCTGTGAATAATTTCATTTTTATAATATCATGCATATGCGTATAAATATCATACCATGCATAGGTATATGCATTCATAACATCATCAAGCGTGTGAGGGCATCCCATAATATCATTTCGGCCTCTGTGGAAAAATCATCAACGTATACCAGCTGATCATGTGGTGGTGCGTATATAACGCCGTAACATTTTGTCATATCACGTATACATATATACACGTATATAACACCATCTGGTTATGGGTCAATGTACATATATAAATGCATAAAATGAATAAGAAATACGTTAGTAAGATTTTCTCAGAATGCCATAAAAATTAATATTTCTTTCGGATAAACTTTATCAAATACGTATTTTTCTGTGACCCATGAACAGAAGATATAATAATATTTCACATAGGGAATCAAGAATATAGGCACCCCTAGTATTTCAATGAATAGAGTCATTTATGAAAAGTTGCGTACTTTGCTCGTTTCATCTGTATCTTATGGATCATGCCAAAAAAAAGAAGGGATAGCCTTAACATACCTGAGCCGATTCTTTTGACAGTTCCTCTGACACACGTTTTTTTCGAAAATACGTAATGACGGATCAAAATAGGAAAAAATCCATATATTATTCCTAAGAAATATTATACCGTACATCCTTAAAATCGCAAAATCTCACGTTATAACTCCGACCATTGCAAATCACGTATGAAATCACTCTGCAACGTGATTCTGTATATTCTAATTTCTAAGGGGGTAAGCTTGTATTACTAAAGTAAATGTTTTTATGCAATCTACGTGCATAAGGCTTAAAGAAATGTTAAGCTTGTATGTTATCACAGATAGTCTTTGATTTAAGACTATTTTTTTGACAATTTCAAGACTACTCTAATGACCAAGAGTCATATCTTTATAACACATAGTTTTGCCACCTATATTTCCAAGTTATGAGTCATTTCATTTGAATGGAGGGGCTTCCATCTGATGCTTCTTTAATACTTATCCAATATATCTCAAACTAATAAAGTAATGTCCCGTTATCCGGTAATTAACCAGTTACTCATATAATTAAGAATTATTTTAACTTACTTAAAATACTACTCGCTTTTATCATACCTTGTATATCTTACTATCATGGTCATGTAGTACCTTGTATGGCACTAGTCTATAAATATCGAGTACTAACGGTCGGCCCGTATTTTATCCCAATATGCCAAACTTGGACGAAAAATTCATTTTCTTTGAATTGGTTCCCTTCTCACCTTCACAAATTTACTCATCATTTGTATAAAAAAGCATAATACTTATAATCTCCAAATAATCTTTTTCCTTGGGCTGATGCCAATTACCTTACGACAATTCAACGTATAATACTACAGGGTGCAACATCGTCGTAATTGTCGACGCCCCCTTTTTTTCCCTAAAACGGAATCAGGTCCACGACATTCGGGAAGACAACTCTTATCCCGTTTAGGAATTGGGTTTTTGGAGTTTAGAGAGTTGCCACCTAATTATTATAGTACATTACGACACTTTTAGAAGAATTAAAGATGCAGACCAAAGTTTTGGGTAAGGGCTTAAAATTATCTCGAGGGGAAGGTTTTAGACACCCCTCAAGATCCACTAGTGTGGTTCCCGTCCATGCTACAATTGTCACTTTGAATGCAAATATGATTAAACCAACAAGTATAACAGGAAGCACAAAAAGGTTAAAAGAAATGCTGAAATTCAGAAAGGAAGCAGTTTAATGGTAAAAGAAACGTGCAAGTAGAGGGAAAAAGTCAAGCAATTGGTGCAAGCAAACCTAAAAAAATCGTGTGAGAAATAGAAGTTGAAAGTGCAGTAGCTTTTAAAGTTCTGAAGAAAAAAAATAATAAAAGGAGAGGGGAGTCCTAGGTTTATACATTACATTGATCATTCGCACAACACTGGTACCCAATTGTACACATAGTGTTATCGTGTAATCATCATCTCCATATCTACCCTTTCCAACCCGTTAAGGTATTAAAGCGCGGAACGATATCGTTTACTTATTACATGCTAATACCCGTCCCAATCCTATCAGTCTCGGGGTATTAGGACTTCTAATCCTAAAAGGAAAGAAAGGGATGGAGGCCTTTATGGAGTTCAAAGGATAAAATTCTAGCGCGACATTCAAAACAAGCATCAAATAAAGGGAAGAATAAACAAGCAAATAAGGCTCAAATAAACCCCAAAAATCAAATAAGCATATAGCTTAGCATGCCTTGACAAATACTGATTTGGTCTTAAATTAAAGTTAAGCAGCGACTGAACTGGTTACACACATATATTTAGACAGAAAGTCTGCATTAGGCAACTCAGATACAGTTGTCAGAGACTGACCCAATGATTAGTTAGCCAAACTTTTGTCAATGTGATGAATAAAAAAAAACTAGGTAGAGGATCTACTAATTTCAGGAAAAAGGTGCAAAAGAGTTACCAGTTGTTTCAGAAAAGATGCAGACTAATTAAAAGGTTTACGAGTTTCAGGAAAGTGCAGATTGATTATAGAAAAAGGTTTACCAATTTTAGCAGGTTTCAGAAAAGAGGTAGAAAATTACCAGTTTTAGTAAAATAGATAGGAGTTCCAGCAATTGATACTGTTTTAAAATAAATGAGGCTGTTAAAAATCGAGATTTCCTATATGCATGCTTTCTATACGTTTACTGATTTTAATACTTTTTCAGACATTAACAGAAGTCTTATACACATAATATCTATATGCAACCTTATTGGTAAACCTACAAATAGTTTGCCTATTGACATTTGTATATGAAGAAATGCAAGAGCCTATAGATGTGATCTCTATATGTGTATTTGCGGAAGAATCAGAAATTAACCCCTATAGGCATGGTATCTACCTTTTGCGCATAAAATAAATCCCATTCCATTTTTCTACTAAATTCCCATGAGTTTATTATAAATTATTACAGCCTAATAAATCAAACTGGAAATTAAAAGTACATCAAATGCTAACATCTAGATCCGTGCAGCCTAATTCAACCTTAATGTTTAATAATATGCAATTGAGCCACTTCCGGGATCCAGATTTCCAAAGCTTTCTCTTTATCCAGGGTGTTTCAAATTTCCAAGAAATCTCAGGGATTCCCGGTATTGCTTACACCCAAGATACCATTAGAATAGAAACAGTGCAGTGTGGAAGAGCCAGCTCTCAAGCATCTAAGTTCAGAGGGAGCTCAGGGGGTCCCAAAACATGGCTTGCAAGAGAGGGGCAGAACTTAATAGCTAGGAGTATGTGCAGAGTGAAAGGGGAATTGGGGAGCCATGACAGGTGGTGGACATACCTAGCCACAAAGTAGGCTGGCACACCCCCGATCACCTGCTTGGTCAAACACATCAAGAGCAGACCCTTGAAGGTCAGACCAGGGTCTGGACAGTGATTAGGACAGTGCCAGACCCAAGTCTAAAGCTCAAAAACACATAAAGGAGGGAAAGGGAAGGGGAACTGATTGAGTTTGGGATTTAAAGAATCCAATCCAGAATCATGGACAACAATATTAGAGTGCTGTCATGCCCTGAACTATAACTCACATATAAAGGGGTATGAGGGTTTGGGATTCATAAAGTATCAAATTCATGACAAGCAACTAACAGGATACGTAATACCGAATTACAAAGGAAAGGGGGAACATGTTACAATATGCTAGCCGCAAATTTTAACTAAAGAATTGGACAGAAGTGAACAGAAATAAAACACATTATGGTGGAAGCATGTAAACTAACTGAGACATACCAGTAAAGAAGAAAAAGAGTGCAAGTGAAAGTAGAGCAAACAAAGTCCACAGCAGCACAAGTAAAAGAGAGAGAGTTTTTTTTAAGTGATAGTGACTTGTGAACTCATATTGTGTTTTGTGTTCATGTGTTCAAAGAGAAGGGAGGAGAGTATTTATAGTTTTAAAATCAGGCCGGCAACAAGGTAAGAAAATAATCATGCATCAATAAGTAGCAGAAGATCCCTTTAATCGAGGAATTCAATTTTGAACAGTAAAGGGCAAGAGTTATTTAAGGAAGGAGATCAAGTGAAGATATTGTGTGTAGCATACAAATAAGGGGTAAATACATAGAGTTTTTAATTAAGGAAAGAAAATTTTGAAATACACGGTCAGCTTAAATAAGGCAAGGACACGGTGAATCTATTAACACATAGTAAATCAGGGAACCAAGGATTCAAAAATCAACAATGAACCCAGCAAGAAATACGGGATTCAAAAGGCTAAAGAAAGTTCTCAAACTAGTCAAGGAAAGAATCAATAAAACCTTACATAAGGAAGCCTGAAATAAGTCTAAGATTGAAAGTTATTTTGGAGGGACAACCAGCGTATATAAAGAGTGCACAACATCAGGCATGCAAGGTTAAACCAATTTAGAGATGAAAACCAGACAAAACACATAGTAGATAACCTCAGAAGAAACATTCAGAAACCTAAAAGAAACCAAGATTCCTGACATGCAAGTTCTAGAATGTCACAAAAGGTCACAGAGATATGCAGACATGCACAAATAGAAACAAGAGAAAACCACAAGCGTTAAGACAAAGGTAGGTAAGAACATGATCAGCGGAACTTTAGAAACAAAATTAAAGCACGAGCCTGAACACATATAGCAAAAAGTAAGTCAACAACCTAGGCTAGCATGTGAACACAGAATGTAAAAGAATCTCTGTAGAAATCCGGTAAGAAACAAGAGAACAACCTAGAACATAATAGGACATAAAACAACGAGCATAAACACACATGAGGGAAAGTAAAAGAATCAGAAAACATTTTAGGAGCCATTTTCAGAAAACCCTAAAATTGATTTGAACAGTTTTGAAAGAGGAAATTTGGGGGAAAACTCTAAAATGTCACCAACATCATAGATCTAGCACAGATCTAAAAGAACAAATGAAAAGGAACCTCGAATAGGCTAGGGCTTCTGAGAACCCTAAAGGAAGAGAAAGGCTTGGAAGTCACGAGAACGGATCTGAGTTGATAAGGTCGAATCTAGGCTTAAGAGGCCAAGATACACTGTAGCAAGGCCAGAAATGGCCAAAGAATCTCGAATCAACCAATGTCTGGATGAAGACCCTTGAGGTCTAGCCTCGAATTTTCAGTGAGCAGGCGTGTGGGAGCAGTAGGTGGTGAGTAGAAGTCTTCCATGGTTAGATTAGCCATGGATTCTAGTGATTTGAGGTCGAAGAGGGGGTAGGCGACTATTAGGGTTTCAGGTGGGTGAGAGCATTTGAGAGAGACGAGGGATTAGAGGCGGCGGTCTTTGAGAGAATGGGGAGGGTTTGGGGGGTCGTTGGGATTTAATTAAGGTAAGGGGGAGCCTGGGCCGTTGATCAAAATGATCAACGGCTCAGATTAAAAGGGACACGGGCCGGTTCGAGTGGTTGGGTGAGGGGTCGGGTTGGCATGGTAGTTGGGTTGGGCAATTTGGTTCAATTTGGGGGGTGAATTAGGGTGCAAAAAATATGCTGAAATTGAAACACAATTGAGGCTAAATCATAAATAACCACTTTTCCCATTTTTATTTTATAAAATAGCAATAATGATTCTAAAAACAAATTTGAAGTACTGGGTAAACAAATATTATATAAATAATAGATTAAAAATGCTGGGATTTATTTTATAATTATTAAAATGCTATCAATTATGAAATATGCTATAATTGCAATTATATGCAATTTAGCTTTAAACATGCCAAATGAATTTGTCAAAAATGTGCAAAAATTACCTTAATTATACTTGGTATAAATATGAGAATAAAATAAATTATTCACCAAGAGTGATAATTTTGGGAATAATTATTGAATTTTGTTGTATTAAAATAGGCAACAAATTGGTTTTAAAAATTATTAAAAATTCCAAAATTCTTGGTTATGCTTATACATGCACCAATATGCTGTTTGGAAAGATTTGGATATAAAAATACTTAGGAAAAAATTGGGTATCAACAACTGCCCCTCTTTAACCGGGAAGGATGAAAGAGTTATCGGGTAAAGATATGATGGCCAATTTTGACCAAAAGCGACGATTTGAAAAGAATTTCACCGAGCTCTAGTTTCTGAGCTGCCTGCATATCCCTAGTTTTACAAGAATCAGACCATATGTAGTTCAGGAACCATTGACGGAACATGCCGCTGGCGATTCGAAAGGACGGACATGGCATTTGGGGGAGGCAAGAGGTATTTTGAAGCTGATCGGTTGCGAGAACCGGAGCGGGATCGCTCCTGCTGAGATGGACGTTGCTAATCGGTGTACCTGCAAGTGAGCAACATAGGCATATATCGTGCATAAACTTAAACATGATGCAAGTTCCCATTGGACCATAAATGCCGTCTTCGGACGGTTAGGATGACGTCCTCAGACCATGATGTCCTGGGCCATGAAGCGCAAAATTAAGGAATTCACAGCCTATGAGATGATGTTCTCGGGCCATGATTATGGTGCCTTCGAACCATGATGCCTTTAAATAATGATGTGCAGGATATAAAGTGGGGTCCTCGGGCCATGGCATGGTGTTCTCGGGCTATGAGGATGATGCCTCCGAACGACGACGCCTTTGGACAGTTTGGCGATATTTCAGCCCACGAGATGCAAGATTTGGCGGTATTTCAGCTGATGCAAAAAGAGTAAATGGCGATATTTCAGCCGACAGAAATTTAAATAAATAGGCGATGTTCTAGCCGATGGAGAATTTAAATAATAGTCTGGCGATATTTCAGCTGATGCAAAAAGTGTAAATGGTGATATTTCAATTGATGCAAAAAAGTGTAAATGGTGATATTTCAACCAACACAAAAAGTGTAAATGGTGATATTTCAACTGATAGAGAATTTAAATAAAGTTTGGAAATGTTTTAGTCGGTGTAAGAAGTAAAACGGCGATATTTCAGCCGACCGAAAACATAGGTATAGATGATGGTGGAGATTTAAATATGAACTGGAGATCTTTCAGCCGATGTAGAATTTAAATAAAGTTTGGCAATGTTTCAGCCGATGCACAAAAATGTAAATGGTGATATTTCAACCGATTGTAGGACGTAAGTAAAAGGTGGCGATATTTCAGCCATGCAAGAGAAATAAAGCGGCGATATTTCAGCCATGCAAATGGAGACAATGCTTAGTCTCTGAAGGGAGAAAGGTAGCCTTGTGCAATGTAGATGGAGACAACGCTTAGTCTCGGAAGGCAGAAAGGTAGCCTTATGCAATGCAGGAAATACAGATGGAGACAACGCTTAGTCTCAGAAGGCAGAAAGGAAGCCTTATGCAATGTAGGAAATGCAGATGGAGACAACGCTTAGTCTTGGAAGGCAGAAAAGTAGCCTTATACAATGCAGGAAATGCAGATGGAGACAACACTTAGTCTTGGAAGGCAGAAAAGTAGCCTTATGCAATGCAGGAAATGCAGATGGAGACAACGCTTAATCTCGGAAGGCAGAAAAGTAGCCTTATGCAATGCAAAAAATGCAGATGGAGAAAACGCTTAGTCTCGGAAGATAGAAAAGTAGCCTTATGCAATAAGATAAAAGGCAATAGTAAGAACAAAAAATTCTTAGCTGATAGCTGATCGTGATATTGCGGCTGCTGGGGCCATTGCGTGCGGATAGCAAATGCGAATAGGCACGATGGTTCGATGCGGTTGCGTAATATGTTTGGTAACTTTGTGACTTGGGTGCCTACATCCAAAGAAAATTGTGAGTTTTGTAAAGGGGAAAGGTTAGTTCACTCTTCCGTGGCTTTCATCGTCGTGCATCATTGGCGTAGTGTCGCTAAACAGCAGCTATCATGGTTATGCATGATTTAACAAATTTAACGTAAGTAGAAAATAGTTTTGTTTAAATGAACCAACGACTGCGACATGGTTCAAATCATTGCAACCTTTCTTGTTCCGGAATTTTGAGGGTCCTCTTCAAAATTCTACCCTAGTTTACTAGGCTAGCACTTCTGATGGCTGCGCTGAATGACTGAAGAATCAACTTCAGAATTTTGGAGGGTCCTCCTCAAAATTCTGCCCCAGTTTACTGATGTGACATCCCTGGCGATGAGTGGCTGAAGACTAACTTCGAATTTTTAGGGTCCTCCTCAAAATTCTGCCCAGTTCCAATAGTAGGGGGAAATGAAAATTTTATTAAATCGTGACCGAACCGATAGGGCTGCCTACGTATCCCCTCTTAAATGAAAATCAGGTCAAGCGTAGTTCAAATTACATCATAAAGCTATCATAGGTGATTACACATAATATTGTTTTACTGCATATGAATTGATTGGGTTTGGCCAGACTTCTCCGTCCATTTCTGCAAGAATAAGGGCTCCTCCAGTTAGAACCTGATGAACCATGTACGGACCTTACCAGTTGGGAGAGAATTTCCACTGGCTTCCTCTTGATGTGGGAATATTTTCTTCAACACCAGATGCCCCGGTGTAAACTTCCTTGGTTTAACTCTTTTGTTGAAGGCTCTAGACATTCTGTTATGATACAACTGACCGTGGCAAACTGCATTCATCCTATTCCCATCTATAAGGGCTAACTGCTCGTAGCGTCCTTTCACCCATTCTGCGTCGTCCAACTCTGCTTCTTATATGATTCTCAAGGAAGGAATTTCTACCTCGGCGGGGATGACTGCTTCTGTACCATAAACCAGCATGTAGGGAGTTGCTCCAGTCGATGTGCGGACCGTGGTGCGGTATCCCAGCAAGGCAAATGATAACTTCTCATGCCATTGTTTGTGACTTTCGACCATCTTCCTTAGTATCCTCTTGATATTCTTATTGGCTGCTTCTACAGCTCCATTCATCTGAGGCTGTAGGCTATAAAATTCTTATGTTTGATCTTGAATGCCTCACACATTGCTTTCATCAAATTACTGTTGAGATTGGACCCATTATCAGTGATGATTGATTACGGAATTCCGAATCGGCAAACAATACGATCACAGACGAAATTTGCCACAACTTTCTTAGTCACTACTTTGTATGATGCTGTTTCAACCCATTTAGTAAAATAATCAATTGCAACTAGGATAAATCTGTGCCCGTTTGATGCAGCAGGCTCGATAGGTCCAATGACATCCATCCCTCAGGCGGCAAATGGCCACGGTGAGCTTGTTGCAGTAAGCTCGTTTGTAGGAACCTTTATCATGTCTGCATGTATCTGATAGCGATGGCACTTGCGAACGTATTGGATACAGCCTATTTCCATAGTCATCCAAAAATACCCTGCTCGGAGTATCTTCTTTGCTAAGACAAAACCCTTCATGTGCGTCCCGCATGTCCCTGTGTGCACTTTGTCCAATAGTCTGGATGCTTCTTTTGCTTTGACACACCTTAGCAAACCCAAATCGGGAGTCCTCCTGTACAGGATTCCTACGCTGTGAAAGAAGTTGTTGGATAATCTTCGAAGTCTGCGCTTTTGAGTAGCGTTGGCAAGTTCTGGATATTCTCCTATTGTCAAGTATTCTTTGATGTCGTGGAACCATGGTTTTCCGTCCGCTTCTTTAGAAACGTGAGCACAATAAGCTGGCTGATCATAAATCTTTACTGGGATGGGATCAATGAAATTCGTGTCTGGATGTTGGTTCATGGATGATAAATTAGCTAATGCGTCAGCGAACTCGTTTTGGACCCTGGGACATGCTGAAATTCCGTCTTTGTGAATCTTTTCCTTAACACCTATATGTGATGCAAGTAGGGGAGTATCTTAGAGTTCTTGGTCGCCCACTCTTCTCGAACCTGATGTATGAGCAGGTCTGAGTCCCCGATCACTAGTAACTCTTGAATGTTCATGTCAATGGCTATCTTGAGTCCCAGGTATTCCTTGATTCTGGCGACGTTGACAGGTATTCCTTGATTCTGTCGAAGGCTTTATGACAATCGTCGGTCCATCTAGTAGCAGCATCTTTCTTCAACATTTTAAAGATGGGTTCACAAATGACTGTGGACTGGGCTATGAACCGGCTGATATAGTTGATTGTTCCTAAGAAACTCATCACGTCCTTCTTGTTCTTTGGCGGTAGCAATTCTTGAATGGTTTTGACCTTTAACGGGTCCAATTCTATCCCTCGATGGCTCACGATTAAACCCAGTAGTTTTTCGGCAGGAACCCCAAATGCACACTTGGCGGGATTCAGTTTCAGATTATACCTTCTTAGTCTGTTAAAGAACTTTCTCAGATCTTCCATATGATCAGTGGCTTTCTTGGATTTGATGATGACGTCGTCCACATATTCCTCGTTCTCCTTGTGTATCATGTCATGAAAGATAGTAGTCATGGCTCTCATATATGTGGCGCCGGCATTGTTCAACCCAAATGGCATCATTTTGTAACAATACATACCCCATAGCGTGATGAAAGCCGTTTTCTCTGCATCTTCCTTGTCCATCTATATCTAATGATATCCAGCAAAACAATCAACAAAAGACTACAACTCATGCTTGAAGCAATTGTCGATAAGAGTGTGTATGTCCGGCAAGGGGAAGTCATCTTTGGGATTGGCCCGGTTGAGATCCCGGTAGTCGACACAGATTCTAACCTTCCCGTCCTTCTTTGGTACTGGAATGATGTTGGCTAACCATGTTGGATACTCTACCACTTTGAGAACCTTAGCTTTAACTTGCTTAGTAACCGCGTCTTTGATTTTCAAACTCATGTCGGGCTTGAATTTTCTGAGCTTCTGCTTTACCGGTGGACATGTTGGATCTGTTGGCAACTTATGAGCTACAATGGTCATGCTGAGACAAGTCATATCATCGTACGACCAGGAAAATATGTCCTCATATTCTTTTAAGAATTTCGTATATTCTTTCTTCTCTGATGGCGACAAGTGAACGCTGATGCGAGTTTCTTTGGCATTTTCCGTATCTCGCAAATTAATGACCTCAGTTTCTTCCAGGTTGGACTTAGGTCTATTTTTAAAATTCTCAATCTCTTTGACGACCTCTTCAGGTATCTCATCTTCTTCTGAGCCTATGTCCTTTTGTTGTGTTGTTTCGTTGCAAATCATAGTCGTTGGTTCTTCGTCAAGATAAGTAATAGTAATGTTGTATGAAATAGAGTAAATGATAGAAAAATAATAAGCGTGATATATATGATAAACTGAAATCCTTTGATTAAATCCATAATTGTTTGAAACATCGGAGCTCTTTTCGAAATAAAAGACAATGCGGAAAGAAAAATCAACTAGTAAAGTAAACTAAAAAGATGAGATGCATGGTGCTTTTGTTTAGCCTTGCTACCCCGAAGCCTTCCGGGCCCTGACGGTCCTAATTGACCAATTGCTGAGGTGGTCTCCCCGGTTTACAGCTTGTATGGAAGGGCCTTCCTCCCCTTCCTCCTCAAAAAGAACACAGCAGTCCATATCATCATCCTCCAGGAACAAATTCTTCATGGCTGCCAACGCTTCATCTTCTTCTGACCCATATATAGTATCTGCCGATTGGAAGGTCTGCTCCAGGCTAGGTATCAGAAACTCTAATGGATAGTACGGGACACACCATGGTGGTGACCAGTTCTGGAATTCCTCCCAGGTGTAGCTGTACCCTAAACCAAAGGTAGTGCCATGCTTCTTCAGTTTGATGGGCTTAGTGATCCTCTGATGATTTTTACCGAGTCCCTTTCCAGGCTAGTACCCATACCAATTTAGGATACTTTCGATCTTGTTGTCCCACCACTTGTCCTTATCTACAGTGTTAACCCTTTCGATGTGGTGGTATGTTTCTCTGCATATTATCCTTTTGCCCCCGATCACTGAGATGGTCTGGCGACTATATATGGGGTTACTACCATTACCATGAATGATCACTTTTTTGTGATTCCATTCGAACTTTACCACCTGATGCAGGGTCGATGCTACGGCTCCAACAGCGTAGATACAGGGGCGTCCTAACAGCAAGTTGTAGGATGTTGGGACGTCTATCACTTGGAAGTCAACGTCGAACCATGTTGGTCCCATTTGCAAGCATAGGCTGATTTCTCCAATATTAGATCTCTGGGACCCATCGAAGGCTTTGACATTGATAGCCCCGCCTTTGATCTCGTGTAGGCCTTTTCCCAAAGTTCTGAGGGTTATAAGTTGACATATATTGAGGTTGGATCCTCCATCGATCAAGACTCTAGTGATGAAAAAATCCTCGCATTGCACGGTGATGTGCAGAGCCTTATTGTGGCTTAATCCTTCCGGTCGCAGTTCATCTTCATGGAAGGTTATTTTGTGGCTATCCAGCACTTGCCCCACCATATTCGCCATTTCACCCTCGGTTATATTGCTGGGCATATAGGCTTCACTGAGTATCTTCATTAAGGCGTTCATGTGAGTGTCTGAACTCTGCAGAAGAGCCAGGATAGATATCTGTGCTGGTGTTTTGTTCAATTGTTTAGCGATCGAGTACTCCTTAGCCTGTACCTTCCTCCAAAGATCGTCGGGTCCTGTTTCAATAGGCCATCCTGAGGCTTGCTTACTGGACTCAGCTAGGTGCTCTGGAGTGTAAACCCTTCCCGTTCTGGTCATTCCTTGCGCGACAATTGTTTCTCCTGTCTTGGTCTTTCCTTTCCTCCTAGCTTCAGTAGTGTAATCCCATGGTGTGGCATATGAGTGTAATGGTGTTGTGTCAGTCATTGCAACTAGAATAGGCACCCTTGGTGGTAACACAGCAACTTCAAAGGGCGTAGGTGCCTTTGGAGCTCCAAATTCAACCTCGATTGGTCCGGGCGCCTTTGCAGATGGAGGCGCTTCAAATTCGAGAGGTATAGACATATTTACTTCGTCGACCTGGAGGGATGATTTTGCAAAACAATTGGGTTAAGGGTAACCACTAGTTTCTTTGCTTCTTCCCCTTCAGCAATCAAACCTATCGACCTTTTAGGGTCCCAATCATCCTCGATCTCGATCATATGAATGTCTCCACTATTGTGGTCAGGCAGGGGGTTATTACGAACATTAGGAGAAGGCTCCTTTGCTACAATGACCTTATTGTCGATTAGGGTCTAAATCTTGTCTTTCAACGAACGACACTCATCAAGTGTGTGTCCCATCATGCCGGAGTGATACACATAGGTCTTGTTGGGGTTGACCCACTAGGAGGGATTTTCTGGTGCTTTGAATGGGATAGGAGTGACGTAACCTGCAGCTTTAAGTCTTCATATAGCTGGTCAATTGGTTCAACGATGGCTATGTATTGTTTGGGAGGTTTGCGGTCAACATTTGGTCTGGGTCTTGGAAAATTTTAACGGGTGGGTGTTGATTGGTAGTGAGAGGGTTGAGCGTTATAAGCTTGGTAAACAGGTGTTGGTTGAGAGTATCTGGGTGAGGTGGGTTGATATGTGAGAGGTGGAGAGGATTGGTAAATGGGAGATGGATAGGAGGGTGCGGGTGCTTGGGAATTCGGGATGGGCTGATATGTAAGTGGAGGTGATGGATAAGTGTGGTATTTTGGTGGTGATTTGGCTCCCTAAGCGATCATCACGACACTTATATCCTTCTTTTTGGACGTGCCACCAGTCCGCAAAGCCTTATTGGTGGCTTGCAGGGCTTCAAGATTTGTAACCATACCATTCTTAATGCCCTCTTCGATTCTTTCTCAAAGTTTGATGATATCGGAGAACTTCTGACCCTCAATCAGCATCAACCTCTCGTAATATTGGGGATCCTGAGCCCGGATGAAGAATCTATTCATTTGCTCCTCTTCTAGGGCTGGCCTGACCTTTGCAGCTTCTGATCTCCAACGAGTGGCATACTCGCAAAATATTTTGGTGGGCTTCTTCTTCAAGTTCTGTATATAGAATACATTTGGTGCATTCTCTGTATTGAATCGAAATCTATCTATGAAATTCGATGCCATGCTCACCCAACTCGTCCATTTCTTGGGGTCCTGGCTGATGTACCAGGATAGTTCATCTCCTTTCAGGCTCCTCATGAAAAGCTTCATACGGATCTTCTCATCTCTTCCAACCCCAACTAGCTTATCGCAATAGGGTCTCAGGTGGACTCTGGGATCTCCTGTTCCATCAAACATTTCGAACTTGGGAGGTTTGTACCCCTCTGGATGTTCAACATCTGGTTGAGTGCATAAGTCTTCATAATTTAACCCCTCGATACCTTTGTTACCTTCCACGCCCTGAACTCGGTTGGTTAATTTTTTGAGTTCTGCTGCTAAGTTCCTGATAAGGGAGTCCTTGTCATCAGACTCAGGTGCATTTGAGATTGGTTGGGTGTAGTGGGGTACAATATCCACATAAATAGGAGTGTTGTGGAGATGGTCATTGGTGGTGTTCAGTGGCTCGGGAATGAGTAGTGGAGTGTTATTTGGAGTGTGGCATGCGTTGCAGTGCTGGGTATGAGTGGGTGGTATCTATGGTTGTGAGGTACTTTGTAGAGGTGCCGGATTTTGGGTGTTGACATCAGGAGCGGTGAGGGAAAATGATAGGTTCACCATATTCCGAACCTGATCCAGCTCTTCTCGAAAATTCAACAACTTTTGCTCCAGTTGCGTAGTAGTTTCCTTAGCTATTGGGGTACCCTGAGGAATCTCAATCTCCTTTCTGATGCTTGTATCTCCCATTTTACCTTTGTTCTTATTTCTGACAGGACTCGGAGGAGGAGGAGGTGGAGGGCCCTTGGATCTTGTGGAGTATGCTGATGGTGCCATAATGCACGGACTAACCTTTAGGGAAGGGAATACAAATAAAAGAAAAACAAAAAGGTAGGAAGTTAGTGCGGGTCATGAGGAAATAAATGTTGCAGTATTTAAACACGTTGTGCGGAAGAATATAAATCGCGTCCTAATTTTGGTGCCTCGTTGTGCCCGAGGTAGGCCTAGCGACAAATAGTTTTGGAGAACTTATAATGCTAAATGCCTTATTTTATTGATAAAAATAAGACGAATCCAAAACGACTCTAAATAACATAAAGTAAATGTCACTAGTGGCAATTGGCCTCATTACATCATTAAGGAAAAATAAAGGACTCATAACTACTTGGTCCCAGAAGGACCTTCCCCCGATTTGGCATCGTTGTCTCCCTCAAACAGCTCCACCAACTCGCGTAGTCCTAGTAGTAAGTTGGCTCGGGCCAGGTGTCCGCCTGCATTTCCTTCAGCATTTTGGCAGTCTTCGATCCTCTTGATGAACTTTCCTTCTAGCTCAACTAAACCCCGCTCCAAATACCCTAACTGATTGTTGGCGCTGACAGCCATACCTTTCCACTCCTCAATCAATTTCTGATAGGCTTCTTGTATTTCTTGATGCTCACTTTCACACTCTCAAATTATCTTGCGCAGTTGATTATACTTAACCCGTGCTTCAGCGTGCTCGTCAATAATTCTGTGAACTCGAACAAATCCCGACCGACCAATGCCATTGTCTCTAACCAACCTGAATAATGCGGCACACAACCGGCGTGATAGCTATCTGGCTCGTTGGATTCTTTCCCCAAAGCGATTTTGCAATGCCACAAATGCTGAGCTTGGCACCTGTGATGGTTATCGTCGTCCTGGAAATCGGCCCTGAGGTAACTCGTTTGATCGACCCTTGGTATGATTTATTTTCTTCTAGCTTGCCTCATGGCTCGGAGAGGAATGCAAGGATAAGTCCCTCTCAAACCAATCAGTATGAGAAATGGCGCATCTTGAAATCGAACAATGAATTCATCCATTGCACCTGGTCTTCTTTCAGATTTTCGAACAATTCTACCCATCCTCTGGCGTCCCACGGCTGAGCGAACATTTTAGGAATATAATTCATACGCCTTGGCTGATGGAAGGTGATATGATCATCCCAATCTCTGCGTAGGATCTCTTGTTGGTATTCCCCTTTCTGGAGGTGTTCCATGAGCCAAAGCTGAAGTAATAAGTTGCAACCCTCAAAATGACTGCCTTGTTGTTGACATTTGTTCGGGGCGTGGTATATCTCGACAACGATCATGGGCACTATGCTGAAAGTTTGCCCACCAATCCCTTCCATCAAAGTTTTGGTTACCATGGCTAGTCTGGTGTGGATCCTAGCCTTCTTCATAGGGAACACGACCATCCCCAAAAAGCAAAACATGAAGACAAAGACCCTTCTATGGACATGCCCCAATGAGGTGATAGCAAATTCATCTAAATAGGTGCGGTACAACTTGCTATGGTTGTACCTCTCGTATAGATAGTCAAATGGGATGTAAGAGTCTTTCAAACAAGTCAAGTCTGGGTTTTTCTTTAGTCCCATCATCTTAAGGAAACCCTTTACTTTGCGATTTGCTGGCATAAGCAAACCCGGAGTCTCCTAAGGAATTCTAGCTAAGTAAAGGAGGTATTTCAAGATCACCAAAGTGGAACACAGACTTGTCACTATCCTAGAACAATGTTGCAGCCTCTATGATTCTGTTGTTAGGCTGAATCTCTAGGAGAGAAGGCAGATTCCCTAAGTACTTGCGGACGAGTGTTTGATTACTAGTATGGAGGTCGTTCCACCAGTTCAGCAGCCTTGGATGAATGTTAGTTACCATGCCAAATCTGGGGATCTCGTGCCTCATTTTCTGCAAAACAGAGTGTTAGGCCCTTACCCCCACCAGACTCGACTATTTAAACCAATAATTAGCATAGCAAGTACTTAAGTTCTCCAAATAAATGCACAAAACATGGAGGTGTCAGTTTGGGTTTCAAGGAAACCCGGTGGACATTAGACAAGGCTATCTTAATGAGTCATTATGTGGACAACATAAGTGACTCGGCTAGGTTTGACCATGTTGCATGTACAATTAAATGGAATAGGTTTTCTATTGGAGTATTAGACAGGTACCCTTGAGCGGACAACTCAAGAGGGAAAGGCATGGAACCGTCGACTGCACCGCTGATCGACTGGTTTTACCGCAAATATGCCTTTGCTAAATTTAGGGGGTGATAGTATTGGAAGGGCGCAACTACTCATTATAAGCATTGCTATAGTATTTGTTTGGCACGAGTGGAACATGATGCTGAAAAATGCAATTTACAAGAATGAAACATGTTGACATGTATTTTTACATTCATACAATAAAGTTTACAATGATTGCTCAAAAATTACAACAACATTGATGGAAAAGTGGTAAATGAAAGTAATTAAAGAAAAAGAAAAAAAAGATACAAGTCAGTTTCAAATAAAGGCGTTAAACAAAGCAATAAAGAAAGCGGTAAAGTCACATATAGCATGCAATGGTAAAGCCTAAAGATATCCCCAGCAGAGTCGCCATGCTATCGACGCCCCCTTTTTTCCCTAAAGCGGAATCAGTTTCACGACATTCGGGAAGACAACTCTTATCCCATTTGGGAATTGGTTTTTTGGAGTTTGGAGAGTCGCCACCTAATGATTATAGTGCATTAGGACACTTTTAGAAGAATTAAAGATGAAGACCAGAGTTTTGGGTAAGGGCTTGAAATTATCTCGACGGGAAGGTGTTAGGCACCCCTCAAGATCCACTAGTGTGGTTCGCGGCCATGCTACAATTGTGAATTTGAATGCAAATGCGAATAAACCAACAAGTATAACAGGAAGCACAAAAAAGTTAAAAGAAATGCTGAAATTCAGAAAGGAAGCAGTTTAGTGGTAAAAGAAACGTGCAAGTAGAGGGAAGAAGTCAAGCAATTGGTGCAAGCAAACCTAAAAAAATCATGTGAGAAACAGAAGTTGAAAGTGTAGCAGCTCTTAAAGTTCGGAAAAAAAATAATAAAAGGAGAGGGGAATCCTAGGTTTATACATTACATGGATCATTCGCACAACACTGGTACCCAATTGTACACATAGTGTTATCGTGTAACCATCATCTCCATATCTACCCTTCCCAAACCATTAAGGTATTAAAGCGCGAAACGGTATCATTTACTTATCGCATGCTAACACCCGTTCCAATCCTATCAGTCCCGGGGTATTAAGACTTCTGATCCTAAAAGGACAGAAAGGGATGGAGGCCTTTGTGGAGTTTAAATGATAAAATTCTAGCGCGACATTCAAAACAAGCATCAAATAAAGGGAAGAATAAACAAGCAAATAAGGCTCAAATAAACCCTAGAAATCAAATAAGCATATAGTTTAGCATGCCTTGAAAAATACTGATTTGGTCTTAAATTAAAGTTAAGCAGCGAGTGGACTGGTTCAACACATATATTTAGACAGAAAGTGTGCATTAGTCAATTCAGATACAGTTGTCAGAGACTGACCCAATGATTAGTTAGCCAACCTTGTCTATGTGTTGAATAAAAAAACTAGGCAGAGGATCTACTGATTTCAGAAAAAAGGTGCGAAAGAGTTACCAGTTGTTTCAGAAAAGATGCAGACTGATTAAAAGGTTTACGAGTTTCAGGAAATTGCAGATTGATTATAGAAAAAGGTTTACCAATTTTAGCAGGTTTCAGAAAAGAGGTAGAAAATTACCAGTTTTAGTAAAATAGATACAAGTTCAAGCAATTGATACTGTTTTAAAATAAATGAGGCTGTTAAAAATCGAGATTTCCTAAAGGCATGCTTTCTATACATTTACTAATTTTAATACTTTTTCAGACATTAACAGAAGTCTTATGCACATGATGTCTATATGCAACCTTATTATTAAACCTACAAACAGTTTGCCTAATGACATTTGTATATGCAGAAATGCAAGAGCCTATAGACGTGATCTCTATATGTGTATTTGCGGAAGAATCAGAAATTAAACCCTATAGGCATGGTATCTACCCTTTGTGCATAAAATAAACCCCATCCCATTTTTCTACTAAATTCTCATGAGTTTATTACAAATTATTACAGCCTAATAAATCAAACTGGAAATTAAAAGTACATCAAAAGCTAACGGCTAGATCCGAGCAGCCTAATTCAACCTTAATGATTAATAGTATGCGATTACGCCACTTTCGGGATCCAGATTTCCAAAGCCTTCTCTTTATCCAGGGTGTTTCAAAGTTCCAAGGAATCTCAGGGATTCCCGGAACACCCAAGATACCATTAGAATAGAAATAGAGCAGTGTGGAAGAGCCAGCTCTCAGGCATCCAAGTTCAGAGGGAGCTCAAGGGGTCCCAAAACATGGCTTGCAAGAGAGAGGCAGAACTTAATAGCTAGGAGTAAGTGCAAAGTGAAAGGTGAATTGGGGACCCATGACAGGTGGTGGACACACCTAGCCACAAAGTAGGCTGGCGCACCCCTGATCATTTGCTTGTTCAAACACATCAAGAGCAGACCCTTGAAGGTCGGACCAGGGTCTGGACAGTGATTCGGACACTGCCAGACCCAAGTCTAAAGCTCAAAAACACATAAAGGAGGGAAAGGGAAGGGGAACTGATTGAGTTTGGGATTCAAAGAATCCAATCCAGAATCATGGACAACAATATTAGAGTGTTGTCATGCCCTGAACTATAACTCACATATAAAGGGGTATGCGGGTTTGGGATTCATAAAGTATCAAATTCATGAAAAGCAACTGACAGGATGCATAATACTGAATTACAAAGGAAAGGGGGAACATGTTACAATATACTAGCAGCAAATGTCAACTAAAGAATTGGACAAAAGTGAACAGAAATAAAACACATTGTGGTGGAAGCATGTAAACTAACTGAGACATACCAGTAAAGAAGAAAAATAGTGCAGGAGAAAGTAGAGCAAACAAAGTCCACAGCAGCACAAGTAAAAGAGAGAGTTTTTTTTAAGTGAGAGTGACTTGTGAACTCAGATTGTGTTCTGTGTTCGTGTGTTCAAAGAGAAGGGAGGAAAGTATTTGTAGTTTTGAAATAAGGCAGGGAACAAGGTAAGAAAATAATCATGCATCAATCAGTAGCAGAAGATCCCTTTAATTGAGGAATTCAAATTTGAACAGTAAAGGGCAAGAGTTATTTAAGGAAGGAGATCAAGTAAACATATTGTGCATATCATACAAATAAGGGGTAAATACATAGGGGTTTTAATTGAGGAAAGAAAAATTTGAAATACACGGTCAGCTTGAATAAGGCAAGAACATGGTGAATCAATTAACACATAGTAAATCAGGGAACCAAGGATTCAAAAATCAACAATGAACCCAGCCAGAAATAGGGGAGTCGAAAGGCTAAAGAAATTTCTCAAACCAGTCAAGGAAAGAATCAATCAACCTTACACAAGGAAGCCTGAAATTAGTCTAAGATTGAAAGTTATTTTGGAGGGACAACCAACGTATATAAAGAGTGCAAAATATCAAGCATGCGAGGTTAAACCAATTTAGAGATGAGAACCAGACAAAATACATAGCAGATAACCTCAGAAGAAACATTCAAAAACCTCAAAAGAAACCAAGATTCCTGACATACAAGTTCTAAAATGTCACAAAAGGTCACAGGGATATGCAGACATGCACAAACAGAAACAAGAGAAAACCACAAGCGTTAAGACAAAGGTAGTCAAGAACATGATCAACGGAACTTTAAAAACAAAATTAAAGCACGAGCTTGAACACATATAGCAAAAAGTAAGTCAACAACCTAGGCTAGCATGTGAACACAGAATGTAAAAGAATCTCTATAGAAATCCGGTAAGAAACAAGAGAACAGCCTCGAACATAAAAGGAAATAAAACAACGAGCATAAACACACATAAGGGAAGGTAAAAGAATCAGAAAATATTTTAGGAGCCATTTTCAAAAAACCCTAAAATTGATTTGAACAGTTTTGAAAGAGGAAATTTGGGGAAAAACTCTAAAATGTCACCAACAGCATAGATCTAGCACAGATCTAAAAGAAAAAATGAAAAGGAACCTCGAATAGGCTAGGGCTTCTGAGTACCTTAAAGGACGAGAAAGGCTTGGAAGTCACGTGAACGTATCTGAGTTGATAAGGTCGATTCCAGGCTCAAGAGGCCAAGATACGCCGTAGCAAGGCCGAAAATGGCCAAAGAATCTCGAATCAACCAAGGTCTGGATGAAGACCCTTGAGGTCTAGCCTCGAATCTTCAGTGAGCAGGCGTGTGGGAGCAGTAGGTGGTGAGTAGATGTCGTCCATGGTTAGATTAGCCATGGATTTCGGTAATTTGACGTCGAAGAGGTGGTAGGCGGCTATTAGGGTTTCAGGTGGGTGAGAGCATTTGAGAGAGGCAAGGGATTAGAGGCGACAGTCTTTGAGAGAATGGGGAGGGTTTGGGGGTCGTTGGGAATTAATTAAGGTAAGGGTGAGCCTGGGCCCTTGATCAAAATGATCAACAGCTCAGATTAAAAGGGACACGGGCCGGTTCGGGTGATGGCATGGTAGATGGGCTAGGCAATTTGGTTCAATTTAGGGGGTGAATTGGGGTGCAAAAAATAGGCTGAAATTGAAACACAATTGAGGCTAAATCGTAAATAACCACTTTTCCCATTTTTATTTTATAAAATAGCAATAATGATTCTAAAAAAATTTATAAGTACTGGGTAAACAAATATTATATAAACAATAGTTTAAAAATACTGGGATTGATTTTATAATTATAAAAATACTATCAATTACAAAATAGGCTATAATTGTAATTATATGCAATTTAGCTTTAAAAATGCCAAATGAATTTGTAAAAAAGTACAAAAATCACCTTAATTATACTTGGTATAAATATGAGAATAAAATAAATTATTCACCAAGAGTGATAATTTTGGAAATAATTATTGGATTTTGTTGTATCAAAATAGGCAACCAATTGGTTTTAAAAATCATTAAAAATACCAAAATACTTGGGTGTGCTTATATATGCACCAATATGCTATTTGGAAAGATTTGGATATAAAAATACTTAGGAAAAAATTGGGTATCAATAGTAATTTAATATTGTGTGGAGTAACATCATCGTAATATAATATTACGGGACGTAATATCGACGTAATATTGCGGGGCATATCAAATCTCGTCATTAAAAATTGCATTCTTGGTAATTTAGTTGTTATTTGCTTAGTTTTTGATTTTCGCAATAGAAATTAATAGCAAAACTCATAAATATCTTTAACAATAAATTAATTTTAGTTTACTTTGTTAACGATCAATCTAAGTCTCGATGGGTTCGACATCCGACTTTTGAGTCACTTTTTTACTTGACCACCACATACACTTGCGTGTATGTTTGGTCCCAATAGAGTGAAAAGGAGAAAATTGAATCCATGATTACGTTTGACGTAGCACCGGCGGCCATGAGTAAGCTAAAATTTGGTTACCTAACTTAATTATACAACTTTTCGATGATGCTTAAAGGGAAAAGATAAGGTATGCTTTTGCATTGGACCGTGATGTTTATAACCTAATAAACTTGGTCCTGTAAGACTTGTGACTTCAATTCAAAAGTGTTCTGACTTTGTGTCTGTTATTGAGCTAAGTTGAAACAGGTTCCATGCTTCTCAAAAGCAAAGAATTTGTTATCATAAAAAGGGAGAATATGTTGATCTGAGCGATTTTAATTTTGATGATTGACAAAGAAACTCATGCATGAACCAGGTTCATGGACAGTGTACACAAGTCACGGTCAGATTCAAGCAAAAGGCATGCACATGCAAGAGATAAGTATAAGTGGTTATATCTTAAAATTCTTTAACGAAAAGATATCATATTTGATAAAGAGCAGGACTTCTTAGTTGAAGAGAAATCTATCCTAGATAAGTAAAGAATTAGAGATTGAAGTTAACTAGAACTCTTCCACCAAGGAAGAGTAAAGCATCAGGTATCTAGTTAATCATAATCCTACTAACTCTCTACATATATTTGTTGTCTTCTCTTTTACATGGGACGCGCACACACTAAGGTTAAAAAAGAGCTGAGAGCAAATAGCAAGGCATTTTATAACCAATTCTTATGAGTTTCAACAGTGCAAACCTTGAGCTACATGAACCAGATAGAAGAACTAGTTCCTTATGTCCATCTTTATTCTAGTTCAATTGTAATATGAGCTTTTGAGTTGTACCTTTCAGCTTTTCTTAGATGCATTTGTACTAGGTACTTGAGTTTTTTTGTTCTAAGTTAGAGTTAACTTGAAGTAGTCGCAACAACTTATGGCTTGTTCCTAACTTAGGTTTACAAGAGGTTTATAAATATTGTTGTCTGGCTTAGAGTTATAGTGAAGTGTTGGAAAAATACTATTAAAAAGTAGGCCGTGGTTGTTTCATCTTTTTGAGTCGGATATTTTTCACGTAAAAATGCTTGTGTTCTTTGCTTTATGCATTATTTATTCCGCAACAGTAGATTAAGGAACGCATAGACGAACCAGACCCTTCTATAAACCAGTGCATGCGAAAATTATACGCCACACAAATCACCCTCCTCCCCTTCTTTTTTTTGCGTGGTATTGAAGTATAAAAAATGACTATCCCACCATAGCATATTAATAAAACCGAGATGTACGGTCCCTAATTTAGCCTTTTAACCTTCCAAATGAGAAGATAGCATTTTCAAAAAATTTCAAACCTTTTGGGACCCGAATTGCCAATATCCGCCGTAAAATACTAAATGAACCTACAAAAAATTTTAAATCACATAATAGGATGCTAAAACTTAAAACAGTCGGTTGGATCATTATAGTGAAGTGGAATATGGTGAGAATTGCAGCTTATTTTTTATAAATATAGTAATATGACAGTGAAAACGAAAAAATGGTTGCGAGAAACTGTTGTTTGTGGCACAATAAAGATGTTTGAAATTTTTGAGAAGTTTTATTATATGTCTCACACAACTTACATTAGTTATGTGAGGCTTCTTTCTGTCTTACACATTTGTGGACCACTTTCTTACATTTTTAGATCCACAAAAATCTGGGTCCACAAAACTGTGAAACAAGAAAGATGTCTTATACAACTAATGTTAGTTGTATGAGACACAAAATAAAAATACTACAAGAAAATATTTACTTTGTGGGGGGTTTTTTGGTCAAATTGCGACAGTTTTTGACCCCCACAAAAAGAATTGTGGCGGTTTTTAGAAGTGTCACATTTACCTTTGCCACAAGCATTTTGCGATGGGTTTTTAAAACCTCCATGTAACCAACACAAAATGAATTTTTGATTTGTGGGGATTCTCAAAGATAATTAGTGCTAGTTTAAAACCCCCGCAATATGATTCCGATGTGTCAAAAAACAATTATTGCGAGGGTTTATAAACCCTCTCAATATGATCATAATAGTTCAAAAAAGATATTGTGGGGGTTTAAAAACCTCCCAAAATATAATTTTTTTAAAAAGCTATGTGAGGGTTTTGAAAGATAATTAGTGCTAGTTTAAAACCCCCGCAATATGATTTCGATGTGTCAAAAAAATATATTTTGAGGGTTTATAAACCCTCTCAATATGATCATAATGGTTATTTTGGGGGGTTTATAAACCCCCAAAATATGATTTAATTATTTTTTTTAAAGTTATGTGGTGGTTTATAACCGCTATAATATAATATTAGTGTTTAAAAAAAAATAGTTCTGCCACAATATTTTGTTGAAAACTCTTTTTCTATTTGAATTATTTTTATTTGTAGGATTAAAGAAATAATTTTATCAAATAACTTACAACATAAATCAAATTTCATAAAAAATATCCATAGTGACAAACATTACAAATTCAAATCCTCATGAAACTAAATAAATTTTTATCATGAGCAATGACAGATGATATGGTCACCAACCAGCTAAGATATTAAAAATGTATTCATCAAAAGATTGAGCTTTACTAATTTCATTCGAAATATAACGGAGTACTTTTTTCTAGCTAAGTTTCCGCAAACTCTGCCAAAATAACACTGTCATGCAATTGCTAAACTTTCTATGGGGAAATAAAGAATTCTTGGGTAAGGATACAAAAAAAATTGATAGATAGTTATGAAAACCTGAACTTGATTGAGGACAGTGAGTTGTCATTTTTCTTGTAACAATCAACAATGAAATTCACCATCTTGTGATCATACTCTCTCTATTGCTCAGCATCCATGGGCTTCAGTTAACCCTACCAAATAAGAAAAACCAAATAATATATGCCTAAGGTTATGCCAACTAGCTAATGACTATTTCAAAATCGTTTATTGCTTTGGAAAAACATATTTGGAAACACTTTTAAAGCAATTAGTGTCCGGCGTCACTAGCAATACTAGAGCATATTCTCCTTACACTTCCATTAGTCTTGAAACAAGATCTAGTTATTCACTCAAAAATACATCAGATTTCTTTTAATACTAGTAACCCTATAGAGATAAATTCTACAACTACAATGTAAAAATTTAACCAAGCAGACATGCAATAGCAAGATACGGATAAGTAAGAATAAATACATATACCTCGTGCCAATAGGAGCATTCTTCATCTTGTGCTGAACAAAGAGATATTCAAGTAATGCTGTATTGCACACAATTTTACAATGTTGCATTTTTACCAAACATCAGAAACTATTCTATATGCAGAATAATAAGAATAGTGGCATGTAACTGTGATAGACCAAAGCAGAAGAGCTAGTGCTATATAATTTGACTTAAAATTCTGTAATCTCGCATTAAAGAGAAGCACGGATAAGATCAAACTACGCAATAGCAACATTTAGGTCTTAAAGAATGAACACAAGACAAAAAAATTGGACCTACAAACGTGGCGGAAAATTTCACACATAGTGTCCCCCTTCTCATTGCACCACCTACTGTGCATAGAAACAATTCATTAAGAACAAAATATCACTAAATGATTGAGCATGAAAGCATCTAAGACACACCTTGTCTTAATTAGCAACAGTTACATTTTGGCTAATCTGATTAAATCCAATATGTTATTCCCGCTACATTTAGGACAGTGTCATGAAAAATTCGTTACACCAGAATACCTAAAAAGCTTTTGCCTCACAGATGTAGCATATCTTCATTGCAAATGTCCAATGGGTGCATAAAGCTTATTATTGGCACGACTGATGTCAAATCAAACTCTATGCAACATAAAACCCTTCATAATAATAATAAAATCGTGGAATGAAGTATCTCTACATAAAACAATTAAAGTTTATTCGTTATATGAAGTTTTTCTTTAGAGAAATCACATATTTTCTATCATTGGTTATATAATGAACTTTACATCTACATGTTCCCATTGTAAATCTTTCACCTTTTGTCAATGGAAGATATGCATTTCTAAGAACTTAATGAACCAGTAGAGTGGATTGTACATTTTAGTTTTCATCTGCTTTAAAGTATAACAATAAGAGCCAGGTCTTTGAATCGAAGTAATTTTCTCAAAACACTGCTAAGTGCTCTTATGTGTCTAAATATCCCAAGATCCTTGTTTGATCTGGTGCTTCCTAAGAGAGGACGAAATATTACTTCTTACTTATTTGTAGCAAGGGACAATAATACTTTTTTCCTCTCAATAATTTAGGGTAATACTTTAATCAATTTAAGGAACAATATAGTATCCAGAATAAGCTAATTACCTTTACGAGAGGATGCTCTATTGGTCGTACCTCTGGATGATGGGTACTTGCTCTTCTTACTAGCTAGTTCCTGCAACTTTTATTTACACAACGAAAATAGCACCATTATGAACTAACATCAGGAAGAGTCCTCTAAATGCCTACTAGCCTAAATATTGCCTTCATCAGCATCTAGAAATAGGAAGAAAGAATACTAATCATCAAATTCTGTAGAGAATAAAACCTTACCATGAAAAACACAAGCAAAACCATCTGCTTTTTCAATCAGCTCATCAACAGGCAAAGTTGCAATAGACTCATCCTTATCCTGGCCTAGTAGAGAAGCAGCAGGATACATATTATTTCCCATTCCTAAACAGCGTCCTGTCTCCTTTCCAATCGCTAGTTGATCACCTGATGTGAGGAGGGGGGTTACTCGAGCATATTAGACCAAAATAACATTATAAAAGATAGTTATTGAAATAAATTGAAAAGTTCATCCCGTTCAACATACTCAATGTCCCAAAAGATTCCAACAGATCTCTATATTACAAATGTGAAGATGAGAACATGGCAGCCACCGCCCACTCCAAATAAAGTATAGAAGTCCAATCTTGACCCCAAGTAGATTTCTAACATCTTTATTGCATCCGCTTTAAGGTTTAACATGACATTAGCGCTCTCCTACTTAAAGACTAATTTGGTGTGCATGGCAAAAGAAGCTAAAAGACAGGCTGAATATAGCAGCAGGTAAGGAAGAGCTAAAAAATAAACCTATATGGTTGCCAACTTTCTTATTCGTTGTTTAATTGCTTTGTACTCCAAAACCATCTACTATTAGTTATCAGAGTACTGCAATCATAACATTGTTCATCTAACTAAAGAAACAACTGAATTATACTAAAAAGATATACGCGTGTACCTTATGCTGTATGTCAGATTTATTTTGCGCAAGGTTCAAAATCTAGAAACCCAGACATTAGCATTAGTAATGCTAACTATCAAGATATGAAATCAGAAACAGTTTACCCTTTACCTGTTCAGGCCTTCAGGGGCACCATTACTGACTCGATGCATTTTGCCTTCACTATCAAGATTTGTTAGAGCTGTGCGCTTATCAGTTGGATTGAACAGAAGAAAAGGAACCTCTTGAATTCTAGCTATCGCCTTTTAAGTACATAAATTATAAGGATGCTACTTATAACAAACAACTAAAAAATTCTATGTTGTGAGCACTAAAAAAGAAGCCGTCAGCTGATTACCTCTTTCAGATCAGTCAACATCCCCGCAATGGCAGCATCAATTGCATCTTCATTTTCCACCGTGAAGCTCTAGCAGCCATTAGAACCACGGTATCAATATCCACTACTTTTGCAAACAAGTACACTTGAAAAATGCTTCATTGAAACTTCAGAGGTATATATTTTAGTAACATGATGCCAAGGGGAAGAAAGTTATCGACCTCCTACATGCCAAGTGGATTAGCCTATCTTATCAAAAAGGTTTTTCATGTTATACAAGATCAACCTCCTACATGTCACGACCCACTTTCCAAACCCGATCGTGATGGCGCCTCTCGTGAAGACAAGACCAGCCAACTAATCCCAATTCGTCTCTTTCAAAATATTTAAACATAAAGGAATAGCAAAAATACGACTTAATGACATTAATTAATGATATTTACAACCCAACACTGCCCGACCGGGGTGTCACAAGTCACGAGCATCTAGAAGTATTTTTGATACAACTACAAAGTCTATAATACATAGAACAAAATCTTGAATCAAAGGAAGAAGTCTGATGCCGCGAACGCTGGCGGTCACCTTGCTCAGCTATGATACCAAATCCTCAACCAGCTCAAACCCGCTACCGGGTAAACCAATACCTGCATCTGCACGCGAGGTGCAGGGAGTAAAGTGAGTACTCCAACTCAGTGAGTAATAAAGGTAAATAATAATTGAGTAGCAAGAAACCACGTAAAGCAAGTCATCATGCTATATAGTACAGTGTAACCCTTTGAAAAAACAATGAAACCGTGAAATCTTTGAAAATATCTCGACTCAGTTTTAAACCTCATTTGAAAACATCTTTTTCCAATAGTTAAGCAAATGAATGCGAAACACGTAGTGCAAGTCAGCACATGAGTCAGCCCCTCGGGCACATCACTCCATTAACAAATAACACCAGGGTATCAGGTAAACAGTACAAGGAGTAGCATGGATGCCAATGAAATGCGAGTGCTGGAATGTCATGACAGATAATACAAATAGGAACAAATGCATGAGTGCAATGCAACGCATATGACGGTACACTTCGGTACCCACTGCGGCGTGCAACCCAAGCCATCCATATATTTAACGTCGACGACGCTCACTGGGGGTGTGTACATACAACGGAGGGGTTCCTACGACCCAAGCGCTATAACATCATAAGGCCTGAAAGCCTACTCACCTCTCCCGCGCTAACTGGAATGGGCTTAGACTCCGAAGGGGCTCCTACAGCTCAAGCGCAATATCAAGCCATCTTGTGGCATCAAATCTAGGCCCTCGGCCACATATCAATATAATACCGCTGCGGCGTGCAAGCCGAGCCATCCATATATCCAAAAATCACTATAATACTGTTGCGGCGCGCAGCCCGATCCATGATCAGTCCAAAAATGCACATAAGCCACTTGGTAAATATTCAAATAATAGTTCTCAGCTTGAAACACCAATAAAATATTGTTTAAGTTTTCAAATCTTAAAAAAATGACTGAGTTTACAAAACAGTATTAGACCCTTTGACTAAGATTAAGTAATATGCAAAGCAATACGAAAACAGTGATATCAATCCCTGAAGGATTCACATAGTTGGCAAGAAGCCCAAACATGGCAATCAACCCAAATTATGATGATAACAAGTAGATTCAGTCAAATACATAGTAAGTTCATCAATCGGGACGGGCCAAGTCACAATCGCCAATGGTGCTCTACCCTACGCTCGCTATCCAGCATGTAAGTCACCTAAATACAACACTATGATGTGCAAATCCGGGGTTTCAAACCCTCATACTATCATTTATAGTCAGTACTCACCTTGAACCGGTGAAATCTCTAGCTCGTGACGCCTTTGCCCCTCAAATTGGCCTCCACGCGCATCAAATCTAACCAAAATCAGAGCGAATACATCACAATATGCTAAGGGAACAATACCCAGTTGAAAACAATCAAAAAATAGCAGAAATCTCGAAACTAGCAAAACCCGAGCCCCGGACCCACTTCAAGAAAAATTACAAAATTCACATCACCGGATTCCTCGTCTCGCCACTACTCCATACATATCAAATTTACCAAAATCGAGGTCCATTTGACCCTTCGATTTCCATTTTTAAATTACAAATTTTTAAGCCCTAGCTTTCCCCCTTTTTGATGAATTTCAACTAATTTTCATGTCAGATTTATCATAATCTCATGTATTTAGGCCAAGGGACTTACCTCCAATCACACCTAGTCGAAATCCCCCCTTCAAATCTGTCCAATAGCTCTCAAGCTCGTTTAAAAATGGTGAAAATAACATAACCGTCGCGGAACAAAATGAATATAAAACCCTTCTGGCATCAGGGGTTTCTGCTTCTGCGGTCCCCATGCCCGATTCCGCGCAACCGCTTCTGCGGTTTTTGTCCGCTTATGCGGAATTTCATTAAAACTCAAGGGCCTCTTCCGCGACACAAATATCCGCTTTTGCGGAACCTCACCTCCAGGCCAAACCCGCTTCTGCGACCGCCTGTCCGCTTCTGCGGACTCGCTTAAGCGAAATGTGTTCCGCTTCTGCCGAACTACCTAAATCAGCTCCATACCGCTTTTGCGACCAAGATTACGCTTCTGCAGAACCGTTTCTGCGGTCCATTTCCGCAGAAGCGAGCATACCAGGTACCAGCAAAATCTGCCATTTACTCAACTTGAACTTCATCCCGTTAGCCATCCGAAATAATCCTGAGGCTCCCGGGGCCTCAACCAAAGGTACCAACACATCTTAAAACATTATTCAAACTTGTTACGATCCTCAAAACACCTCAACTAACACCAAAATTATGGAATTACATCGGATTCAAGCCTAAGTTATTTAAAACTTCCGAAATACGCATTTGATCAAAAACCCATCCAAAACACCTCCGAATGACTTGAAATTTTGCACACATATCCAAAATCACCTAACGAAGCTGCAGCAACTCTCGGAATTCGATTACAACCCTCGGATCAAAATCTCACCTATCAACTGGAATTCGCTAAAATACTAACTTCGCAATTCAAGCCTAATTCTAAACCAGACCTCAAAAATCACTTCCGATCACTCTCCTAAGTCACAAATCATCCCCCGAAGCTAACCGAATCACCGGAAATCATATCTAAGCCCTATAACTAAATAGTCAACTTCCGATTGACTTTTCCAAACCAAGCCTTCCTTAAAGAGACTAAGTGCCTCATTTCTACCAAAACCAATCTGAAACCACTCTAATACACCAAATACTGAAAATGAAACATGAAGAAGCATAAAATGAGGGAAACAGAACGGTAACTCATGAGACGACGAGTCGGGTCATCACACTAGATGACGTATTTACCATTCTTTTTATGGATTACAAAGATCAATACATAAACCGTGACTATTAATTTCTTATTAGCCAACATTGATTAGGTGATTCCATCAAACATACTACAAAAACTCATTATGCTTATTCTAGTTTCGTTGTTCTAATTTCATTTGATTCATAGGCTTCTCAAGAAAATTTTGGGAACTAGTTTTCACAAATTCCACCTCGAGGTGAGTCCCGGGCGAGTCCCAATTCTGCCTTTTAAAACAAACGTTTTAACTAAAATATGTAATTTGATTAAATTTTAAAGAAATAAGGTGAAAAAAATAACTAAAACATTGCATGAGTTAAAACATTGTGAATGTGAATATCATTAGACAACAACAACAACAACAACCCAGTATAATCCCACTTAGTGGGGTCCGGAGAGGGTAGTGTGTACACAGACCTTACCCCTACCATGAGGTAGAGAGGTTGTTTCCAAATAGAAACCCAACATCCTTCCCTCCAAGAACTTCACAGCTTGCTCTTGGGATAATCAAAATTTGTATCTTATTGTTATTGGTCTTCATGTCTTAAACTATTAGGCTTGTATTGTTTTGCTCTTTGAAAGTAATTTTGTATATACGTGAAGGAGTAATCTCTTAAATTATAGTATTGATGAACTTTCTTGATTAATTACTTTCAGGGAGGTAAAATATATCTTCATATATTTTTAAAGAAATTATAATTTTCTAATTGTTTGAAAATTAAGACATCATAGTTGTATCTCACAACAACTTTAACACTATTGTATTATTTATATTTGTAAAAACATACTAGATATTTTTTAGGAGTTTTTTATTTTCATTTTAAATTTCTTAAACTTTAATAGACTTTCTATTTATGCGTAATTTTTAAATTAAAAAAATTAAAGATATATGGGGCTTACACATCGTCCCGTAGTAAAATGGCTCAACTCACACACCTGCCTTTGAAAATACTATTTAACTAAAATACATAATTTGATTAAATTTAAAGAAATAAGGTGGGAAAAATAACTAAAATTTGCATGCGGCAAATTATTAATTTGAATCGAATTGCAACAATTTCTCTGTCATGACCCCAACCCCCGTCGTGATGGTGCCCGACATAGTGCTAGGCAAGTCTGACCAATTCAACACTCTAAATCCCTCATTTAGAGTTCATTACCAATTAACATTATTTAAATACCAAATTAACATGATTATAAATCTGTAATAGTAGGTAAAATGTGCGGAAATCAAGAAAATAACACTGCAATCTCCACCGATCTGGTGTCACAAGTCAAGAGCCTCTAATACAAGTCTGAGGAACAGCCTAAACAAAAGATAGTCTAAAATGCTGAAAGTAAAGTGGATAAAGGGAGAAATTGGGTCTGCGAACGCCATGCAGCTACCTCGATGACTCCTGGTGAGATCTGAATCGCAGCAATAGTTCAATCTACTCCTCCAGAATACCTGTATCTGCACACATGGTACAAGGAGTAAAGTGAGTACTCTGACTCAATGAGTAATAGCAATAAATAATGACTGACGGAAAGAAATCTCATAAAAAGCACTAAGCAGTTATATATCAAAGCAGTAAGAAAATTTAAATAGCAACTGAATGAAGAAGTCAGGTAAAAATCCTTTAAGCCAGTACTCAATTCATTTCCTCCTCACGATAACCAAAATCATAACTATAAACTGCTACAGCGTGCAACCCGATCCAATAATAATAGTCGACTGCGCTCACTGGGGGTGTGCAGACTCCGGAGGGGCTCCTACAGCCCAAGCGCTATACTACTGCGGCGTGCAGTCCGATCCATATAAATATACTGTTGTGGCATGCAGCCCGAAACGTATAAATATATATACTGCGGCAGCGTGCAGCCCGAAACGTATAAATATATATACTGGGGCAGCGTGCAGCCCGATCCATAGCTTATCAAATACACTCACAATGGGGTTCTCAACCCCTCTCAGTCAATATAGACTTGGCCTCTGGAGCACACTAAGATAAGACAGGGTTCCCAACTCACACGTTATTCTCTTTTGAATTTATCAATCTCTAAGCTGGTTCATATTATATTTAATGGTTAAGAACATGACTGAGGGTACCTTTTAACAAGTAAAGTAAGGTCAATCACGTACAATTGCCCCTAAGGGTTCTACAGGTCGGCACAAGGCCCCAAACATGGCAACTAGCCCAGACTATAATGATATCAATTAAAACCCAGTCAGAAATACAGTAGAATCATCAAACGGGATGGACTCCAAATCCCCAAAAGCATTGGACCCCACGCTCATAACACGGTGTGTTTCTCACCTCAACAGAGCACTACGTTGTGCAAATCTAGGGTTTCAAACTCTCAGAACATCATTTATAACCATTACTCACCTCAAGCCGGCCAAAGTCCTAGTTCGCTATGCCCTTACCTCACAAATCAACCTCCTCGAGCGTCGAATCTGATCAAAACCACAAGGAATATGTTACAATAGGCTAAGAGAACATAACCCAATCGAAAAAACTCGGAAAATATCGAAATTCACGAAGTTAGCAAAACCCGAGCCCCGGGCCCACTTATCGAAAAATCAAAAAATTAATATCACCGGATTCCTCATCTCGCCACGAGTCTATACATATCAAATTTACCAAAATCGGTATCCATTTGACCCCTCAAATTCCACTTTGAAATATTAAAATTTCCAAGCCCTAGCTTTACCCTCTTTTGATGAATTTCCACAAATTTCCATGTAATTTCTACCATTAATTCATGTATTTTTGCCAAGGAACTTACCTCCAATCACACCTAGTCGAAATCCCCTTCAAATTCCGTCCAATAGCTCTCAAGGTTGCTTAAAAATGGTGGAAATGGACATTAGCTCGCGGAACAAAATAAGCTTAAAAAACCTTCTGATAACAGGGATTTTCGCATCTGCGGTCCCGTTTCCGCATCGGCGACTACCGCTTCTGCGGTTGTTTTCCGCCTTTGTGGATTATCATTTAAAAGCCAAGACCGCTTATGCGGTCACCCTTCCGCATTTTCGGAGCCCGCATATGCGGATAACCTTCTGCTCCTGTGGAAACACCTAATCAGCCCCTTTCGCTCCTGCGACAAAATTACCGCATATGCGGACTCGCATATGCGGTTTCCCTTCCGCATCTGCTGTTTCTCCCTTCCAGGCCAATGACTGCATTTGCTATCCTTCTTCCACACTTGCACCACCGCATCTGCGGTTGCTTTTCCGCAAATGCAGAAATACTAGATACCAGGTACCTACAGCAATCTCCCAACTCGAAAATTCATCCCGATAGCCATCTGAAATCACCCCGAGGCCCTCGAGACCTCAACCAAAAGCACCAAAACATCCTAAAACACCATTCAAACTTGCTCCAATCATCAAAACATATCTAACAACGCTAAAATCATCAATTCTCACCGATTTCAAGCCTAAGTTTCTCAAAAACTTCCGAATTATGCATTTGATAAAAAACGCAACCAAAATACCTCCGAATGATCTGAAATTTTGCACACACATCCAAAATCACCTAACAAAGCTACAGCCACTCTCCGAATTCCATTCCGACCCTCGGATCAAATTCTCGCCAATCAACCGAAATTCGCCAATATACTAACTTCACCAATTCAAACCTAATTCTACACCGGACCTCCAAAATCAATTCCAATAACACTGCTATGTCACAAATCATCCCCTAAAGCTAACCGAATCACCGAAAATCACATTCGAGCCGTCTAACTCAATAGTCAACATCCGGTTGATTTTTCCTAAACAAGCCTTCCTTTAAGACACTAAGTGTCTCATTTCCTACCAAAACCAATCCAAATCAACTCGATCACATCAAATACCGATAATGAATCATAGAGAAACATAAGATGGGGAAACGGGCGGTAAATCACGTGATGACAGGTTGGGTCGTCACATCCTCCCCAACTAAAACAAATGCTCGTACTCGAGCAGGTCAAGAAACATACCTGGAACCTCAAATAGGTGAGGATATCTGCTCCGCATCTCCCGCTCGGTCTCCCAAGTAGCTTCCTTCACGGGCCGACCTCTCCACTGCACTTTTACTGAAGCTATATCCTTTGATCTCAACTTTCGAACCTGACAACCCAAAATAGCCACTGGCTCCACATCATGGGTCAAATCATCATCCAACTAAATGATGTTGAAATCCAATACATGAGACGAGTCCCCAACATACTTCCGGAGCATAGATACATGAAATACCGGGTGCACACCCGACAAGCTGGGTGGCAAGGCAAGCTCATAATCCACCTCCCCAATCCTCATAAGTACCTCAAAAGGTCCAATGAACCGCGGACTCAGCTTCCCTTTCTTTCTAAACCGCATAACACCCTTCATGGGCGAAACCTTCAGCAAGACCTTCTCACCCACCATGTATGACACATCCCGAACCTTCCGGTCCGCATAACTCTTCTGACGCGTCTGTGTTGTACGAAGCCTCTCCTAAATCAGCTTCACCTTCTCTAAGGCATCTTGAACCATCTCAGTCCCCAATAACCTAGCCTCGCTGCACGAACCATCCAACAGGAGATCTACACTGCCTCCCATACAATGCCTCATATGGAGCCATATGAATGCTCGACTGATAATTGTTGTTGTAGGCAAACTCGGCAAGCAGAAAATACCCATCCCAAGAACCTCCAAAATCAATAACACAGGAACGCAACATGTCCTCCAATATCTAAATAGTACGTTCGGACTGCCTGTCCGTCCGAGGATGAAATGTTGTGCTCAACTCTACTTGCGTACGCAACTCCCGCTGAAAAGCTCTCAAGAACCGAGAAGTGAACTGAGTACCCCTATCTACGATAATAGACACTGGAACCCCATGCAATCGGACAATCTCCCGGATAAAGATCCCTGCCAGCCGCTCTAAAGAATAGGTAGTACATACTGGAATGAATTGCGTGGACTTGGTCAGCCGATCCACAATCACCCAAATCGAATCAAACTTCTTCAAAGTCCGAGGGAGACCATTTTACCTGCTGACAGTTGAGACACCGAACTACAAACCCTACTATATCCTTCTTCATCCTCCTCCACCAGTAGTGTTGCCTCAGATCCTGATACATCTTCGCAGTACCCGAATGAATGGAATACCGCGAGCTGTGGGCCTCTTCTAATATCAACTCCCGAAGCCCATCCACATTGGGCGTGCAAATCCGGCCCTGCATCCTCAACACGCCATCACCATCAATGGTCATATCCCTGGCATCATCATGCTGAACCCTGTCCTTAAGGACAAGCAAATGTGGATCATCATACTGGCGCTCTCTGATGCGATCATATAAGGAAGACCAAGAAATCACACAAGCCAACACCCGACTAGGCTCCGAAATATCTAACCTCACCATCCGATTGGCCAAAGCCTGGACATCAACTGCAAAAAGCCTATCCCTAACTGGAATGTACGCCAAACTCCACATACTAACTGCCTTCCGGCTAAAAGCATCGGCCACTACATTGGCCTTTCCCGGGTGATACAGAATGGAAATATCATAATCCTTGAGTAACTCTAACCACCTCCGCTGCCTCAAATTAAGATCTTTTTGCTTGAATAGATGCTGAAGACTGCAATGATTAGTGAATACCTCACAAGATACGCCATACAAGTAGTGCCTCCAAATCTTCAAAGCATGAACTATAGCAGCTAACTCCAAATTATGTACAGGGTAGTTCTTCTTGTGGGGCTTCAACTGACGAGAAGCATAAGCAATAACTCTACCCTCCTACATTAATACACATCCGATCCCAACTCTCGAAGCATCACAATATACAGTATAAGAACCTGCGATTAAGGGCAAAATCAATACTAGAGCCGTAGTCAAAGCTGTCTTGAGCTTCTGAAAGCTCTCCTCGCACTCGTCCGACCATACAAATGGAGCACCCTTCTGAGTCAACTTGGTCAAGGGCGATGAATAGAGGAAAATTCTTGAACGAATCGGTGATAATAACCTACCAACCCAAGGAAACTGCAAATCTCTGTGGCTGAGGTCGGTCTAGGCCAACTCTGCACCGCCTCTATCTTCTTCAGGTCGACCTGAATACCCTCGCTGGACACCACGTGCCTCAATAAAGTTACTGAGCTGAGGCAAAACTCACACTTGGAGAACTTTGCATAAAGATTCTGCTCCCTCAATCTCTGTAATACAACTCGCAAATATTGTACATGCTCCTCCTGGCAACGCGAGTACACCAGAATATCATCAATAAAAACGATCACGAATGAATCCTAATACGGCCGAAATACACTGTTTATCAAGTGCATGAACGCTGCTGGGGCATTGGTCAGCCCAAACGACATAACAAGAAACTCATAGTGCCCATATCTAGTCCTGAAAGCAGTCTTCATAATATCCGACTCCTTGATCTTCAACTGGTGATAGCCTGAACGGAGATCAATATTGGAGAATACCCTCGCTCCCTGAAGCTGGTCAAATAAATCATCAATACGAGGTAGGGGATACTTGTTCTTCACTTTTACTTTGTTCAATTGCCCGTAGTCAATGCACATTCTCATGGTGCCATCATTCTTCTTCACAAATAGGACTGGCACACCCCACGGTGACACACTAGGTTGAATGAACCCCTTATCTAGGAGTTCCTGAAGTTGATCCTTCAATTCTTTCAACTCTGCTGGTGCCATAAGATATGGCAGAATGGAAATGGGCTGAGTGCTCAGCAGCAGGTCAATACCAAAATTGATGTCCCTGTCCGGCGGCATGCCCGACAGGTCTACAGGAAACCCATATGGAAACTCCCTCACAACCGGGACAGAATCAATGCTAGGAGTCTCGGCTCCAAAATCCCTCACAAAAGCTAAATATGAAAGACAACCTTTCCCAACCATACGCTTGGACTTTAGGAAAGAAATCACCCTGTTAGGAACATAGTCAGTCACGCCACGCCACTCGATCCTCGGAACACCCGATATAGCCAAAGTGATTGTCTTAGCATGACAGTCCAGAATAGCATGACACGGAGATAACCAGTCCATGCCCAAAATAACATCAAAATCCACCATGCTTAATAGAAATAGATCAACTCGGGTCTCCAGACCCCCAGTAGTCACTAAGCACGACCGATATACATGGTCTACAATAATAGTATCACCCACCAGGGTAGATACATGAACAGGTAAAGTAAGACACCCACGGGTCGTACCCAAATGATGAGCAAAATATGAAGACACATAGTGGAACTGGGATCAAATAAGACTAAGACATCCCTGTGGCAGGCTGAAATAATACCTGTGATAACAGCATCCGAAGAAATAACATCTATCCTTCCCTGAAAAGCATAAAAATGAGCCTGACCACCACCTGATGGCCCCCCCTCTAGGACGACCCCTGGCTGCCTGACCCTCACCCCTAGCTGGCGGGGCGGGTTCTGAAGAAACTGGACCAGAAGATGAGGGCTGACCCCTCTGCTGAGATGAGCTAGCAGCACGACGAGGACACTCCCTCTGCATATGCCCGAACTCTCCACACTCATAGCGGCTCCCGGGTGCTAGGAACTGGGACTGAAGGGAACCCCTCGTGCTAGAGTGGCTAGCTGATGCACTAGGCCTGGAAGAACCCAGAGCAGATGGAGCATGAGACAAACTCTGTGCTGGAAGAGCGCTGAGAGATGGCTGACTCTATTGCGAACTCTGATAACCCCGACCTGAAGATCCTTCTCCATACTCGGGTTGATCTGACTGAGAGGGCCTGAAAGAACGACCCCGACCCTGCTGGAACTGGCCCCTCGAAGGAGCGCCACTGTGACTACAAGAACCTCGAGGCCTCTTGGCCTCCTTCTCATCTCGATCCTTGCGGCGAACCAACTCAATATCTCGAGCTATATCCACCACCTCCTCAAATAAAGCACCCAACACTCTCTCTCTAGTCATCAGAATACGAAGAGGATAGTGGAGACCGTCAACAAACCTCCGAATACCCTCACGGTTCGTCGGAACTAACCAAACTGCATGTCGAGACAACTCAAAGAATCTCACCTCATACTGGGTCACTAACATATCTCCCTGTCGTAGCCCCTCAAACTGTCTGCCCAATTCCTCTCTGCAGAACTGCGGTACATACTTTTCCATAAAGATAGTGGAGAACTCTTGCCAAGTCAAAGGTGCTGCACCAACCGGCCTACGCTGCTCACACGCGTCCCACCAAGTGAAGGCCGCTCCAGTGAACTGAAAAGTAGTAAAAGCCACACCGCTGGACTCAAGAATCCTCGTTGTCCGGAGCATATGCTGACACCTGTCAAGAAAGCCTTGGGCATCCTCGCCCTCAGCTCCACTAAATGTCGGAGGCTGGAGTCTACCAACCCTCTCGAGGCGACACTACTCGTCCTCGGGCATAATTGGAACCCTGTACTTCTGAACTGGTACCACTGGCTGAGCTGGAGGTGCCTTTAGAGTCTGTAACCCCTGCACTATCTGCTCAGGTGTGCGAGTAGCGGGGGTCTGATTGCCTCCCCCGGCCTGTGAAGTAGCTTCTGCTGTTGTGGTGGCTGAAACCACCTGATCCAGGCCCGTACAAACTGTCAATATCTGGGCCAACGTCTCCTGGAGAGCCGGAATCACAATGTCCACAGCCGGTGCCTGAACTGGTACTGCTGGAGCCTGATCCTGAGCTGGGGCAACTAAAGGATCCACAGGTGCTGCCCCTGCTGCTATGCACCTACCATGACCATGACGACGACCGCGTCCACGACCGCGTCTATGGCCTCTAGTCGCCTCAGTAGGTGGTACTGGTGGTCGTCCGTCTTGTCCGGTAGCTCATGTCCTCACCATCTATGAGAGAATAAAATAACGAGAAGTTTAGTACTCGGATCAACAAGTTCGCACGACAGAATTTCAAGAATGTGAAGTTTTCCTAACAGGTTCTGCAGCCTCCCGAGGATAAGTACAGACGTCTCCGTACCGATCCGCGAGACTCTACTAAACAGGCTCATGACTCGCGAGACCTAGTAACCTAGGCTCTGATACCAACTGCTCACGATCCCAAACCCAGTCGTGATGGCACCCAATACAGTGCTAGGCAAGCCCGACTAAATCAACACTCTCAATCCCTCATTTAGAGTTCATTACCAATTAACAGTATTTAAATACCAAATTAACATGATTATAAATCTATAACAGTAGGTAAATTGTGTGGAAATAAAAAAAATAACACTACAATTCCCACCGATCTGGTGTCACGAGTCAAAAGCCTCTAATACAAGTCTGAGGAACAGCCTAAACAAAAGATAGTCTAAAATGCTAAAAGTAAAGGGGATAGAGGGAGAAATCGGGTCCGCAAACGCCATGCAGCTACCTCGATGACTCCTGGTGAGATCTGAATCGCAGCAATAACTCAATCTACTCCTCCGGAATACATGTATCTGCACACATGATGCATGGAGTAAAGTGAGTACTCCGACTCCGTGAGTAATAGCAATAAATAATGACTGATAGAAAGAAATATCGTAAAAAGCACTAAGCAGTTCTATATCAAAGCGGTAAGAACATTTAAACAGCAACTGAATGAAAAAGTCAAGTAAAAATCCTTTAATCCAGTACTCAACTTACTTACTCCTCACGATAAATATATATATATATATACTGCTGCGACATGCAGCCCGATCCAATAATAATAGTCGATTGCGCTCACTGGGGGTGTGCAGACTCCGGAGGGGCTCCTACAGTCCAAGCGCTATACTACAGTGGCGTGCAGTCCGATCCATATAAATATACTGCTGCGGCATGCAGCCCGATCCGATACTATATTGCTGCGGCGTGCAACCTCATCCGTATAAATATATATACTGCTGCGGCGTGAAGCCCGATCCATAGCATATCAAATGCCCTCAAAATGGGGTTCTCAACCCCTCTCAGTCAATATTGACTTGGCCTCTCGGGCATACTAAGATAAGATAGGGTTCCCAACCCACACGTTATTCACTTTTGGATTTATCAATCTCTAGGTCGGTTCATATTATATTTAACAGTTAAGAACATGACTGAGGGTACGTTTTTAACTAGTAAAGTGAGGTCAATCACGTACAATTGCCCCTAAGGGTTCTACAGGTCGGCACAAGGCCCCAAACATGGCAACTAGCCCAGACTATAATGATATCAGTTAAATCCCAGTCAGAAATATAATAGAATCATCAAACGGGATGGACCAAGTTCAAATCCCCAGTAGTAATGGACCCCACGCTTATCACACGACATTTGTTTCACCTCAACATAGCACTATGTTGTGAAAATCCGGGGTTTCAAACCCTCAAAACATCATTTATAACCATTACTCACCTCAAGCCGGCCAAATTCCTAGCACGCTATGCCCTTGGCTCGCAAATCAACCACCTCGAGCATCGAATCTGAACAAAATCACAAGGAATACATTACAATAGGCTAAGGCAACACAACCCAATCAAAAAGACTCAAAGTTGGCAAAACCCGAGCCCCAGGCTCACTTCTTGAAAAATCAGAAAATTAACATCACCGGTTTCCTCATCTCGCCACGAGTCTATACATATCAAACTTACCAAAATAAGAGTCCATTTGGCCCCTCAATTTCCACTTTGAAATACTAAATTTCCCAGCACTAGCTTTACCCACTTTTGATGAATTTTCACAAATTTCCATGTAATTTCTACTATTAATTCATGTATTTAGGCCAAGGAACTTACCTCCAATCACACATAGTCGAAAGCCCCTTCAAATTCCGTCCAATAGCTCTCAAGGTTGCTTAAAAATGGTGGAAATGGGCTTGAGCTCGCGGAACAAAATAAGCTTAAAAACCCTTATGATAACAGGGATTTTCGCATCTGCGGTCCCGTTTCCGCATCGGCGACTACTGCTTCTGCGGTTGTTTTCTGCCTCTGTGGATTATCATTTAAAAGCCAAGACCGCTTAAGCAGTCAGCCTTACGCATATGCGGATAACCTTCCGCTCCTGCGGAAACACCTGACTCAGCCCGTTTCGCTCTTGCGACAAAATTACCGCATCTGCTGACTCACAGATGCGGTTTCACTTCCGCATCTGCGGTTTCTCCCTTCCAGGCCAATGACCGCATTTGCGATCCTTCTTCTGCACCTGTGCCGCCGCATTTGCGGTTCCTTTTCCGCAGATGCAGAAATACCAGATACCAGGGGCCTACAACAATCTCCCAACTCCAAAATTCATCCCGATAGCCATCCGAAATCACCCCGAGGCCCCCGGGATCTCAATAAAAAGCACCAACACATCCTAAAATAACATTCAAACATGCTCCAATCATCAAAACATATCTAGCAACTTTAAAATCATCAATTCTCACCGATTTCAAGCCTAAGTTTCTAAAAAACTTCCGAATTACGCATTTGATCAAAAACCCGACCAAAATACCTCCGAATGATATGAAATTTTGCACACACATCCAAAATCATCTAACGAAGCTACAGCAACTCTCAGAATTCTATTCCGACCCTCGGATAAAATTCTCGTCTATCAATTAGAATTCGCCAAAATACTAACTTCGCCTATTCAAACCTAATTCTGCATCGGACCTCCAAAATCAATTCCGATAACACTCCTAAGTCATTAATCATCCCCCGAAGCTAACGGAATCACCGAAAATCACATCTGAGCTCTCTAACTCGATAGTCAACATCCGGTTGACTTTTCCAAAACAAGCCTTCCTTTAAGAGACTAAGTGTCTTATTTCCTACCAAAACCAATCCAAATCAACTCGATCACATCAAATACCAATAATGAAACATAGAGAAACATAAGATGGGGAAACAGGGCGGTAACTCACGTGACGACGGGCTGGGTTGTCACATTCTCAAACAGTTGAAATTTATATATTTGTGGAGGTTATCAAAAACCTTCACAAAAAAACTGCCATAATAAGAAAACATTTGACGAGGTTGGAAGAAACGCTACGAATTAAATATATAGTAGGGGTCTTTTATAACCCCCACATTTAAACCACCACAATAAGAACTATTTTGTGGGGGTTGGATCAAACGCCACAAAACAAAGGTATAGTGGGAGTTTTTTATGACCCCCATAAATAAACCGCCACAATTTGACAAATTTTTTTGTAGTGAAATTTTTGAAATTTTCGATGATTCCATCAGAAATTTTGAAATTTTTTTTTAATTTTAATTCCTGTTTCTGGCTGTAGTAGTCAGAATATTGAAAAGATTTAGTTTATTTTTATACTATTCCGATGGCATCCATTAGAAAATTGCTGATTTTTCTTAGTCGTTGTTCAAACTTCTTTTTCATGTCTTTACCATGGGAGTCAAACTTTTTTTCTTTTTTAAATAAGCTTTCCCAGCATGATTCTGGGCTAATGCATCACAAAAGGAGGGGACTATGCCTTACCATCGCCCTTCTCTTTCTATGTAATTCAAAAAACAAACAAAATTAGCTCTGTTTTACCAAATCATAATACTAGGCATCTGCCACTTGCCATTTTGTCAGACCTAATCCTTGTGAGTGAACTAACTTCACATCATTTTCCAGCTGCCGCTTTTGAACACGTTTTTGTTCAAAAAAGAGAATGTGTTTTTCTTTTACTAAAGCAAATTACATAGACAATGGAGTTTGAACCTTGAATAAATGCTGAGGGACTACTTCACTTTGGAATTTTATACGCTTATTTACGTATTTTGTTAGACTTTTGTTCTTTTGGAAAGAAAATGAGTCCACGACATTCTGTATATGTATAGAGTTTAAGTTATATATACCTTTTTTTTTCCACACAATCAGGCATCCAAAGGATATTGACAGATAAGTACAGTGAGATTTGTAATCTTACAAAATAAGGCAGATAGCCCACTATAATAAGTAAATGCGACATGATAGAGTAAAATTTCTTGATATTGATAGTATAATATAACTTAAACTCATGTATAAAAATCAATAGTTGCTACAAAAACCATTTGTAGCCAGGACCAAAGGGTTTTTCTTCTTTATTAACATCAATGTAAGCACATGATTTTTACCTCACATGAATTACTCCTACAGAATTTCAAAATTAAAATTTTTCTTTTAATTATTTGTTATTTTAGGAATTATTGTACAATTTTTCTGATTGTTTGCATTTTCGTGTGCATGTTTAATCTTGTTTAAATCATAAAAATACAAAAATATATTACATTTGCATTTAGGATTTAGTTTTACATTTTTAGATTAATTAGTAAATTAGTTCGTTACATAAAAATGAAAAAATCACAAAAAAATAACTCATTTTTGCATTTTTAATTTTTGAGCTTCGAATTTTGGTAGTTTTTCTTTTAATTTGGTATTTAATTAGTTTGGTAATTATTATTTAGAGTTAATTAATTTAACTTGGTAGGATAATTTGGTTTAGGGATTAACTTAGATTTTATTTTAATTTTGAAAAGAAAAAGAATTTTGAAATAAAAAAAAAGAAGGAAAAGACCAAAAGAGTGAGGGAATCAGATTTTTGGGCCATTTCATTTAATTTCTCCCAGGCCCAAATGAATTGTCCCTCAAATACCTGTCAACCCAAGCCCAGACCTGTTTGTTACCCGGTCCAAACCCCATCGATGGTCAAACGACACTGTTTTTGTGATCCCCAATCCCAGCCTTTGATTTCTTTCCATCGGATGGTCCGGAACTAAGGATCCTTTATATTTAACTGTCCAAACGCCCCTACCCCCCTCTAACTCATCTCTCTCATGTCCCCATCTTCAGAGACCTAACATGAACTCTAATATGCCGCCCCAAAATTCCTATTATCCTTGGTGGCGGTGCCACCTCAAATCGACCCCAAATCAACACCAGGGAATCCCCATGGCTCCCTCTTACCCAATCCTCACTGCTTTTCCCTCGAATCCTGCCAGAAACTGTCGAATCTTAAATCGAAGGTTGAACCCTAAAAATCTTAAAACCCCAAATCGAGATTTCAGTGAGGATTAAGGTCTAGTTTGGTTTTATTCGAGTGTTCTTGATGAGAACACACTATCAAGGTCAAACTCGGGCTAAATTTGAAGACATGAAGACGTTTCAGTTTCTTTACCGTTTGAGCCTTTCTTTTAGGTACATTTTTTTGCCGTTATCTTTTCTTCATTTTTTTCTTTCATTTTACTATCTTCTGCCTCTTTCTCTTCTTCATGATTTCTTTTTGTTTTCTAGTTTCTTCAGAGTCATTTTGTTATGCATGTTTGTATTAAGTTTTTTTTATTAAGCATGATTCTGTTTGTTGTGTTAGATTTTGTTCGAGTTTATTTGTTTTTACTTTTCTTTGAGCCCAAAACCTTACGAGTCTTTATGACTCTGTAGGTCATATAGGCCGATAATTTTGTTTGATGATTTGAACTTGGGTTCTGAAATTAGAAGTCCAAGAAAAGGGATTCAACCCGGAATTTACAGACCTAAAACAATTTGATTTGGGTCAATTTGGCCCATGTCTGTTTGGTTTCAGAAGTAAAGAATAGGGGTTTAAGGGATAGTCTAGAAATTTAGGTTAGGGAATATCTTTATGATTGATCTGGGAAGCTGCTAGGAAGGTGCCTTTAGGACTGAACTGAAAATGTTGATTTTAAACTAAGGGTACTTGAGCAAAGATGAAAATTCAATAGGGTTAAAAGTGCAACAAGTGAATTCCTTTATGCTTCCCTAAGACTTGCCTATAAAGGCATTCTTTCTTCATTAACAAGGCAGAAATTAGAGACTGAAAATCCTAAAAAACTGAGAAACGACTGGAGTCTGAAAAACTTAGAAAGAACACTAAAATTACTGCACTCCTTTGGTTAAAATCGCTTTAATTCTACTAAAAACTTCATGGTGGATCTGAGTAATTATGTTTTCCATAGAATGGTCTTCATCTGGGTTTTCTACTAGTTGAAAGAAGCTGAATTTTGTTTGAAGTTGTTGATTGGCACTGTTACATTGCTGAATCAGTTGCAGCTGTTGTTAATTCTTCATTCTCCTTGCTTCCTTCTTAATTTTCAGGTATTTTTTTCGAGCCATGATTGAGACATGAAGCATGGTTAAGCTTTTTGTGAAGATATGTAACCCAAGTTGAAGAAATAAAAAATATTAGTATCATGTTCTCATAGTTCTAGCTTATTCTGTATTTCATTTCTCGACATTTATATCTTGCTTTAAATGTTGAATTGGGATTTAACCTGAATTTTGTTTGGTTCAAAAGTGTTCCCAGTTTTAGGAATAACATGTATAAAGTAAGGATTGTGGTCTCTTAGTGTAATGTGAACTGTTATAGCATGTCTGTGTACATAAATAGCATTTGAATTTATGGATTTGATAAACTAAGTGGTTTCTAGATCAATAGTTAGCCTATTGAAGTTGTATTCCATGTTGAATCCATGCTTACTAAGTACATACATATGTCTGGAAATCGTGTCAAGTATTCTGATGAAATTTGAGTTGAAGGCTGGTTGTGTTCAGATATTAAAACTAATGGGATGAATGGTTATAATGTTTAAACGCAGAAGTGTTCGCATATAGTCTCATAAGTTCAATATGCTTTTGTATATGTTAAAGACATTTTAATTAAAGTTTAAATCTCGCAATTGTCTTTCAAAATTTAGCTGAAGACTGATTGGAGTATGATTGCCAATTGTTCGTGTATTGTTAAAAGCCCTGTTGGTTTCATGCCAATACCCTTGATTTTTGATTTTTTTTGTTGCGTGACCTGGGGACTCGAACTCGAGTCCTGCACTCTTTGATACTTAGTTCTCAAAAGATTTGGGCTCACATTGGGCCTGGATTTGAGGCAAGCCGTGTCCTTTGGTATTTGGGGCCAGTCATTTGAGCCCAATATTTCTTTAACTGTTGTTAGTCTAAGCCGATTCGTCCAGTCACTCGTCTGCTTCTAATGTAATCCATTAGTCTAAAATTGGTTTGAACATTTAGCTTGAAAAGTAGTTAGAATTCATTTAAGTTTTTCCTTAATTAATTGGGCTTTTAGAAGTAGATTTGAGGCGTGCCATACTAGTAAGATATAGCTATGGCCCTCACACTAGTATTAACTTAGATATTAAATAATCATAATACTATGAGTTGTCTTTAGGCACGATTTAGATACTATTATGATTATGTATACGTTCGTGTAACATAATTTCGAATTTAATTCTAAAAATAATAACTCGACGTATGCGTTTACACAACTTCAATCAAATTTTTCTTAATAAAGTAAACAAAGCGTTATTAATTGTGGACACGTTCGCGTGATATGGTTTTTGACGCGCCAAAGGAAATAGTATGTGTACGTGTAACTCAGTCCTTTAATTACGAATACTCGAGTATTTTCAAAGGCGGTAAAAGATAATTGCACATAGGTCCTAAAAATGAGTAGTTGGACAATTAAGCCAAGTATGAATTGCTATGAGACCGTGCTAGAACCATGGAATCCGGGGGTTCCTAACACCTTCCCTCGAGTTAACAGAATTCATTATTCAGAGTTTCTAGTTCGCAGACTCTTTAAAAATAAAACTTCATCGATTTGAGATTTAAAATAAACCGGCGACTTGGGACACCAATTAAAATATTCCAAGTGGCAACTCTGAATAAAAAAGGAATAAATAATTCTATTTCGAATAATGTAACTTTAATTGGAAAAACTCCTATATATCACCTTCGTCAGGTGGTGTAAAAAAAGGAGGTGTGACAACTCTGGCGACTTTGCTGGGGATAAGAACCCAAAACTTCCGGTTCAGGGTTCAAGAATTTGAGCTTGTTAATGTAATTTTTATTTGTCTTTATTGTTAACATTACTATATTTTGTGGACTTAATGTGCTAATTGTCATTTACCGCTTTGATATTACTTGAACTGTATTTAAATGTCTTCTTACGCCACCCATGTGAGTTTTCTGAAAATGGTGCAAACGTTTGCGTGGCCCGCTTTTTCTGTTAGAGTTATACAAAATAAGACGGGGATAGGCAAGAAACAAGGCCGGGCGGACTTTAGTGCTACCGGTACGTTGCCACCTCCTCGACCCCAGTTGTCCGCTAGGGTAACCCAAGTCTAGATCATAAACCCCAGGTTTTAAACCTAGAATAACGCAACCTCATGCCGAATCCCTAGTAGGGCAAGTGTACCCAAAACATAGGGGTTGGGTCCGTCTAGGACAAGTGTACCCAAAATAAAAGACCATGTTGATACATCCTACGTGCTATGTGAATATTTATTTGTTTCGGCTTGCAAGTTGACCGGTTAGGAAAAGTAAATAAAGAAAAAAACCAAGAGTAAGGCAGGAGAGGAAATTTACCCGGTTAAAAAATTCCGGTATTTGAAAATGTCTCTAAACTCTAAAACATTTTTGGAAAAAAAAAGGAAAATGTATTTCAAAAAAAAAGTGAGTCAAATATCATGTTTGTTTTAAGTCAAAACTGACCGAACTATGCAGGTCTAATTCTCACCGGATGTGGGATACCTGGGCAACCCACATAAGGTTCGGCCTCATTTTTTTACAAATAATAAAATAAAGGGTGTTTTAGAGCTTTGGGCAAAATAATATGATGTCACGATCCGGATTTCCCACCATCGGGATTGTGATGGCGCCTACTCGTGGTAGCTAGGCAAGCCAACTTAATTACTGTTTCCATTACTAAACAATTATTTTAACAGTTCATACCATCAATATAGAACATGAAATGTAATAAGGACAATAGCGAAAGTCTGATTTATAAATACGAATCAAGACGCGGAACAATCATTAAAAGCCTCTACCCAAGATTTGATGTCACGTTACTCACGAACTACTAAAGATGTACTAAAAACAATGGTCAGAAAGAAATATATAAGCTGTCTGTCTCGAAAACAATAAGGCAACAGTCTAAAAGAGAACATAAAGAAGAGACGCCGGGCCTGCGGATGCCTGCAAGGCTACCTCAGTCTCGTGTAAATGAAATCCTGCTCCCGTACTGCTGTTGTTGCTCCTCAAAACCTGGACCTGTGCAAAAATGCACAGAAGTGTAGCATCAGCAAAATCGACCCCATGTGCTGGTAAGTGTCTAGCCTAACTCCGGCGAAGTAGTGACGAGGCTAGACTGGACATCACATAAACCTGTGCAGCTATAAATATACAACGGAAACGAAATACCAAACAACTAACAATATTGTAGGGGGAAACATACTATGAGGAGATAACATTAATAACAGAAATCCCGAATAACAACTAAAGAAGCTTAGATTCAGAATAACCAAGGAAACAATGTTCAATATAAACACATAGTGTCAACAACTGTTGCGGCGTGCAACCCGGTCCATCATTACCATTGTTGCGGCGTGCAACCCGATCCACAAATACCACTGTTGCGGCGTGCAACGCCACCCAAACCTTTTATCAGGTATCATAGTTGCGGCGCGCAACCCAATCCTCATATATCATTATTGCGGCGTGCAAACCTACCCATACCATTTATCAGGTATCATTGTTGCGGCGCGCAACCTAATCCTCATATATCATTGTTGCGGCGTTCATACCGACCCATACCATTTATCAGGTATCATTATTGTAACGTGCAACCCGATCCTCATATATCCTTGTTGCGGCGTGCAACCCGCTCCACCAATATCATACTTTCTTATCCAAACAACAGTCACAAATACGGGGCAAGAAGTAAACAAACGAGGGAAGAATATCCTGGCAAGGGAATACGACAAAATAATTAAATCTCGGCAAGGGAACAGTATCAATAAACTCAATACCCCGGCAAGGGAAAATAACAACACAACTAAATCCCGGCCAGGGAGGAAAAATCACAAAAAACAATAACACGTCCCAGCAAAGGAGTAATCATCAACTCTTTCTCTTTCTTACACTTCTCAGTTATAATTCATTTAACATCGGAGCCATCGCTCCAAAGAGTCATTTCATATTATATAACTTCTCAATCCGTAATACAACTCGAGCCATTGCTCCACGGAGTTTAGTAATCATAATCGCCGTCACATGATCTTTACAGTATATAGAAATCATCAAATAAGCATCGAAGAATCGCAACAATTCAGGATAAATCTCAATATAAGGACACACGGTCATGCTAGACACCGGTGTATAGATACTCGTCACCATGCCTATACACCGTACTCGACACATAGCAATTAACAAATAAGACTCTACTCCTATTCCCTCAAGCTAGGGTTAAACCAAACACTCACCTCAAGCCTTGAAATCCAATTAATCCTAAACTATTGCTTTACCTCGCAGTTCCACCTCCAATACAGTGATATCTAGACATAATCAATTCAATAATATCAATAAAGACTCAATGGCAACGTCCCATAGCCTAGATATAAATTTTCTAGCATTCCTCCAAAAATACCAAAATTAGGCACCGGGCCCACATCATCCAAACTCGAGGCTCGGACCAAAACCCAATCTCCCATAACCCCACGTACAATTTGTTTTAAGATTCGACCCCAAATTGAGGTTGAATCACCCAAAATTCTCAAAACCTTAACTCTACCCAAAACCCATAATTTCTACTTTGATTTCATGATTTAGGGCTAGGATTTTAGTAATTAATGAAGGAAATTGAAGGAAACTAGTTGAACAATGCTTACCCAAGAAGTTTTGATGAAAGGGAGCTTCAATGGATGCCTAAGTGCTTGGGGAAGAAAGGGGTTCGTGTATTTTTATTAAAATCTCGAGCTACTGTTCTATTTTTAACTTAAAAATTCGCTGGGCAAAATTGCCCTTCGCGTTCGCGGGAGAGGGGCCGCATTCGCGAAGGGTAAACTGGGTAAGTTATCACGATCGCGTGGAGACAGACGCGAATGCGTAGAAGGAAATTGCTGGGGTCCAGGACTGTTATACGCGAACGCTTGAAGGGCTATGCGAACACGTTGAAGGAGCTGGTAAAGCAACGCGTTCGCGATTGAAATGATGCGAACGCGAAGGGGGAACATTTAGAACTACGCAAACGAGTGAAGTGAAGCACGAACGCGTAAGAGGGAAACACCAAGGCACTGCGAACGCGAGCCTGGGGCCGCGTTCGCGAAGAGTAAAATGTCTGTGTAAA
>MU757621.1:16717-60355 GCA_026770625.1 Nicotiana glauca | reverse complement strand
TACATGAAAAACTGGATGCACGGTTGATAAGCTAGGTGGCAATGCAAGTCTATAAGCCACCTCTCCCACTCGATCAATAATCTCAAACGGACCAATGTATCTAGGGCTAAGCTTGCCCTTCTTTCCAAACCTCATCACGCGTTTCATAGGCGACACCCAGAGCAATACCCGCTCACCAACCATAAAATCTACATCTCGTACCTTACGGTTTGCATAACTCTTCTGCCTAGACTGAGCTGAATGCAGCCTAACTGGTCCCACGAGCCTCCAAAGTCGATGACACAAGCTCGGAGCATATCCTCTAAAAATCTGAATAGTCTGTTCGGACTGACCTTCCGTCTGAGGATGGAATGCTGTGCTCAACTGAATCTGGGTGCCTAACTCTTGCTGAACCGCTCTCCAGGAGTGCGAGGTAAACTGCGTACCCCGATCTGAAATGATGGATACCGATACACCATGAAGGCAAACAATCTCCCAGATATAAATCTCAGCTAATCTCTCAGATGAATAGGAGACTGCCACTGGAATGAAATGCGTTGACTTGGTCAGCCTATCAATAAAAACCCAAATAGAATCAAACTTCTTCCAAGTCAACAGAAGTCCAGTAATGAAATCCATGGTAATTCGCTCCCACTTCCACTTGGGAAGCTCCACCGGGCCCCTGATGCTCATACTTGACATGCTGACAGTTCAAGCACCGAGTCACATATGCAACAATATCCTTTTTCATCCTACGCCACCAATAATACTGCCGCAAGTCCTGATACATCTCCGCAGCGCCCGAATAAATAGAATACCGAGGACTATGGGTCTCCGCTAAGATCCACTCTCGAATCCCATCAACATTAGGCACACAAACTTGCCCCTGCAATCTCAACACACCATCCTCATCTAAGGTCACCTTCGTGGCAACCTCCACGCTGCACTATGTCTCTCAGGACACACAAAATGGGGATCATCAAACTGCCGATCACGGATACGCTCCAATAGAGAGGAACGAGCGACCGTGCAAGCCAATACTCTGCTGGGCTCAGAAATATCTAATATCACAAATCTATTGGCCAAGGCCGGAATATCTAAAGCAAGCGGTCTCTGGCTGACCGGGATATAAGCAAGACTACCCATGATGGCGGACTTCCTACTCAATGAATCGGCCACCATATTGGCCTTACCCGGGTGATATAAAATAGTAACATCATAATCTTTCAACAACTCTAACCACCTCCTCTGCCTCACATTCAACTCTTTCTGCTTGAACAAGTACTAAAGGCTCTTGTGATCCGTGTACACCTCACACGTCACTCCATATAGGTAATGCCTCCAAATCTTCAAAGCATGAACATCCGCTGCCAACTCTAGGTCATGAATTAGATAATTCTTCTCATGGATCTTCAACTGTCTCGAAGCATAGGCAATAACTTTGCCATCCTGCATCAATACTGCTCCAAGCCCAATACAGGAAGCATCACAACAGACTGTGTAAGGCCCTGAACCCGTGGGCGAAACCAACACCGGTGCCGTGGTCAGAGCTGTCTTGAGCTTCTGAAAGCTCGCCTCACACTCATCTTACCATCTGAACAGGGCACCCTTCTGGGTCAATCTGGTTATCGGGACTGCAATAGACGAAAATCCCTCTACGAACTGATGGTAATAACCTGCTAGCCCCAAGAAACTCCAAATCTCGGTCACTGAAGCTGGTCGAGGCCAATTCTTGACTGCCTCAATCTTCTTGGGTCCACCTGAATACCCTCTAGTGATACAATATGACCTAGAAATGCAACCGAACTCAACCAGAACTCGCACTTCAAAAACTTAACATATAACTGACTATCCTTCAGAGTCTGGAGAACCACTCTGAGGTGTTGCTCGTGCTCTTCCCGGCTGCGGGAGTACACCAGAATATCATCTATAAAGACTATCACGAACAAGTCTAGATAAGTCCTGAACACTCGGTTCATCAACTCCATAAATGCTGCTGGGGCATTGGTCAACCCAAACGACATGACTAAAAACTCGTAGTGCCCATACCGAGTGCGGAATGCTGTCTTAGGGACATCAGACTCCCTAATCCTTAGTTGATGGTAGCCAGATCTCAAGTCTATCTTTGAGAACACCCTTGCTCCCTGAAGCTGGTCAAACAAATCATCAATCCTCGGCAATGGATATTTGTTCTTTATCGTCACCTTGTTCAACTGCCGGTAATCAACATACATCCGCATCGAACCATCCTTCTTCTTCACAAATAACACCGGCACTCCCCAAGGAGAAACACTAGGCCTGATAAAACCCATCTCTAGTAACTCCTGCAACTGGTCCTTTAACTCTTGTAACTCTGGTGGGGCCATGCGATACGGTAGAATAGAAATGGGCTGCGTGCCCGGAACTAGATCAATACAGAAATCAATATCCCTGTCGGGCAGCATACCCGGCAGGTCTGAAGGGAAAACCTCAGGAAACTCTCGAACAATAGGAACAAAGTCAATTGAAAGAACCTTTGCGCTAGAGTCGCAACCATATGCCAGATAAGCTAAACACCCCTTCTCGACCATGCGTCGAGCCTTAACATAGGAAATAACACTACGATTGGCATGACCTGAGGTCCCTCTCCACTGTAGTCGGGGTAATTCTGGCAAGGCCAAGGTCACCGTCTTGGCGTGGCAATCCAAGATGGCATGATACGGGGACAACCAATCCATTCCCAATATGACGTCACAATCCACCATGCCTAGTAGCAGTAGATCAACACGAGTCTCAAGACCCTCAAATACGACCACACAGGAACGATGCACCTGTTCGACTGCTATGGAGTCACCTACCGGTGTAGACACATAAATAGGAATGTCCAAAGCATAACTAGACATAGCCAGGCAGGGTGCAAAATAGGAAGACACATATGAATATGTAGACCCTGGGTCAAATTGCACTGAAGCAGCTCTAATACAAATCAGAATGGTACCTGTAATGTCTGCACCTGAAGACTCAGCCTCTGGCCTGGCTGCTTGCTGGCCTCTACCTTTGGCGACCTGAACTCCGCCTCTAAGACCTCTGCCACCGCCTCTAGCTGGCTGTGGAACCTCAGGTGCCTGAATCATAGCACGAGAACTCTAATGCTGGAAACTGCCATGAAGTCGAGGGCAATATCTAACAATGTGCCTCGGATCACCACAAGCATGGCAAGACCTCGTCTGCCACGGCTGAGCACCCCTCAACCTCGGATAAACCCTCATGCTGTGACCATACTCACCACACTCATAACATCTACACGAATGCTGCAGCCGAGGGAACTGAGACTGACCCTGTCGACCTGAATGACCACCTGAAGTACCATGAGTGACCTGGAGGGCTGACTAAAAAGGCCTGGGAGGATGGCCTCTACCATAAGAACCTCTACCTCCTGACGAGGTACCACTGAATCTGCCTGCATGACGGGGCCTCTTACCTGATCCATGGCCACCTCTCTATGGAAGAGACCTCTCAACTATACGGCCCACATCGGCTGCCTCCTAAAAAGTGATCTCACTCCCGGCCTGAGCCATTATACCTGGCTGACCTGCCACAGCTGGCGGAACCACTCGAAGCAAACCTGCTCAAATGACACCCTCTATGAGGCCTACCAATCGAACTAGAACGTCCTGAAGAACTGGGGTGGCAATGAACCCTTCTGGGACCTGAGCTGGGCCCACCGGGACTGTTGGGGCTGGAACCTCCTCCTCTAAATCAACCCGAGCCTCCGCCACTGAAGCTGCTACTGGGGGCTTAGACTGCTGCACGGTAGAAGAGGAAGCGCGTGTTCTCGCCATCTGTGAAAGAACAGAGTAGAAATTCAACCGGGGTTTGAGAAACAGAACCGCACGATAAGAAAGAACAAATGAGAGATTTTTCCTAACTCAATAGACTCTGGGGAACAAGTACAGGCGTCTCTGTACCTACCCCACAGACTCTACTAAGTTTGTCCGTGAGTTGTGAGACCTATGTAACCTAATGCTCTGATACCAATTTGTCACGACCCGAATTTCCCACCATCGGAATCGTGATGGCGCCTACTCGTGGTAGATAGGGAAGCCAACTTAATTACCATTTCCATTACTAAAAAATTATTTTAACAGTTCATAGCATCAATATAGAACATGAAATGTAATAAGGACAATAGCGGAAGTCTGATTTATAAATACGAATCAAGACGCGAAACAGTCATTAAAAGCCTCTACCCAAGATTTGGTGTCACATTACTCACGAATTACTAAAGATGTACTAAAAACAATGGTCTAAAACAAATATATAAGTTGTCTGTCTCGAAAACAATGAGGCAACAATCTAAAAGAGAACATAAAGAAGAGACGCGGGGCCTGCGGATGCCTGCAAGGCTACCTCAGTCTCGTGTAAATGAAATCCTGCTCCCGCACTACTGCTGCTGCAGCTCCTCAAAACATGAAACTGTGCAAAAATGCACAGAAGTGTAGCATCAGCACAACCGACCCCATGTGCTGGTAAGTGTCTAGCCTAACCCCGGAGAAGTAGTGACGAGGCTAGACTGGACACCACATAAACCTGTGCAGTTATAAATATACAACGGAAAAAAAAAATACCAAACAACTAACAATATGGGAAGGGGAAACATACTATGAGGAGATAACATTAATAACAGAAATCCTGAATAACAACTAAAGCAGCTAAGATTCACAATAACCAATGAAACAATGTTCAATATAAACACATAGTGTCAACAATTGTTGCGGCGTGCAACCCAGTCCATCATTACCATTGTTTCGGCGAGCAACCTCATGCACAAATACCACTGTTGCGGCGTGCAACCCGACCCATACCTTTTATCAAGTATCATTGTTGCGGTGCACAACCCGATCCTCATATATCATTGTTGCGGCGTGCAACCCGACCCATACTATTTATCAGGTATCATTGTTGTGGCGCGCAACCCGATCCTCATATATCATTGTTGCGGTGTGCAACCCGACCTATACAATTTATCAGGTATCATTGTTGCAGGCGCAACCCGATCCTCATATATCCTTGTTGCGGCGTGCAACCCGCTCCACCAATATCATACTTTCTTATCCAAACAATAGTCACAAATACGGGGCAAGAAGTAAACAAACAAGGGAAGAATATCCTGGCAAGGGAATACGACAAAACAATTAAATCCCGGCAAGGGAACAGTATCAATAAACTCAATGCCTCGGCAAGGGAAAATAACAACACAACTAAATCCCGGCCAGGAAGGAAAAATCACCAAAAAAATAACACGTCCCGGTAAGGGAGTAATCATCAACTCTTTCTCTTTCTTACACTTCTCACTTATGATTCATTTAACATCTGAGCCATCGCTCCAAAGAGTCATTTCATATTATATACCTTCTCAATCCGTAAAACAACTTGAGCCATTGCTCCACGTAGTTTAGTAATCATACTCCCCGTCTCATGCTCTTTACAGTATATAGAAATCGTCAAATAAGCATGGAAGAATCGCAACAATTCACGATAAATCTCAATATAAGGACATACGGTCATGCTAGACACCGGTGTATAGATACTCGTCACCATGCCTATACACCGTACTCGACACATAGCAATTAACAAATAAGACTCTACTCTTATTCCCTCAAGCTAGGGTTAAACCAAACACTTACCTCAAGCCTTGAAATCCAATTAATCCTCAACTATTGCTTTACCTCGCGGTTCCACCTCCAATACAGTGATATCTAGACATAATCAATTCAATAATATCAATAAAGACTCAATGTCAACGTCCCATAGCCTAGATATAAATTGTCTAGCATTCCTCCAAAAATACCATAATTAGACACCGGGCCCACATGGCCCAAACTCGAGGCTCAGACCAAAACCCAATCACCCATAACCCCACGAGTCCAAATATATAATTTGTTTTAAGATTCTACCCCAAATTGAGGTTGAATCACCCAAAATTCTCAAAACCCTAACTCTACCCAAAACCCATAATTTCTACTTTGATTTAATGATTCAGGGCTAGGATTTCAGCAATTAATGAAGGGAATTGAAGGAAACAAGTTGAACAATGCTTACCCAAGAAGTTTTGATGAAAGGGAGCTTCAATGGGCGCCTAAGTGCTTGGGGAAGAAAGGTGTTCGTGTATTTTTATTAAAATCCCAAGCTACTGTTCTGTTTTTAACTTAAAAATTTGCTGGGCAAAATTGCCCTTCGCGTTCGCGGGAGAGAGACACCGTTCGCGAAGGGTAACTGGGTAAGCTATCGCGATCGCGTGGAGACAGACGCGAACGCATAGAAGGAAATTGCTGGGGTCCAGGACTGTTATACGCGAACACGTGAAGGGCTATGCGAATGCGTTGAAGGATCTAGTAAAACTACGCGTTCGCGATTGAAATGATGCGAATGCGAAGGGGGAACATTTAGAACTATGCAAACGCGTGAAGTGAAGCACGAACGCGTAAGAGGGAAAACCAAGGCACTGCGAACGCGAGATTGGGGCCACATTCGCGATGAGTAAAATGTCTGTGTAAAAATTGCAGCAAATCTGACCCTTTTCCTAAGTGTAAAACACCCAGAACCACCTCCAATTCACTCCGGAGCCCTAACCGATACACACACTAACTCAATAACACCCTACGAACTTACTCGAGCGATCAAATCTCAAAAATAACATCAAAATCATTGAATCAAGCTTCAAAATCATAATTTTTATTTCAAACTTCATAAACTTCCATCCTTAGGTATTTAGGTCCGAAACATGTCAAACGACGTCCGATTTCGACCAAACTTCACAGAAAGCGCTTAAACAATATATAAGACTTGTACCAGGTGTCCGAACCAAAATACGAGCCCGATACCACAGTCTTTTAATCAATTTTCATTTCAATTTTCTTTAACAATTTTAGAAAAATGAATTAATAGAAAATTTTTTTTACTCGGGTTCTAGACCTCGGATTTCGACTCCGGGCACATGCCCGAGTCCTACATTTTTCTACGGACCAAAGTCAACTGTAATAATATTAATATCAAAATTCTTCAAAATTTTCACATAATTCACATATTTCATCATAAAAGTTTTTCGGTTATGTGCTCGGACTGCGCATGCAAATCGAGGCAAGTAAAAATGAGGTTTTCAAGGCCTCAAAAGCACGGAACAAGTGAGGAAATAGGTGATGACCCTTTGGGTCGTCACATATGCCGACCCAGCTTCGGTTGTATTTTAAGCCGTTTCTCTCCGAAATAGCCTTAGATTACATTTCGATTGTCAAAAGGTTATTTTTGAAAGGAACATGCAAGTTTGTCTAAAAGGTGTCTTTTCCAATTAAATACTTACTCCGAAAAATGATCATTTTTGCTATAGTAGCAATAAAAGGGGTCTTTTTCCGTTGATTTTCTCTAGAAAGATCGTTTAGCAAAATGAGTCCACAAGAGTAGACCCTAACCCTAACCCTTCACAGGTACACATGAATACTGTCCATGAATCATCGCAATCTTTCATAGAACAGGCTCAGTTGTAGCTTCACAGGTGGTGGGATGATTTAGATGAAGATAGCTAAGGTTGGGTGAAAAAACCATTGGGTTCCCTGATAGACATCATGCATATCAAACCACGTGAGGATTTAATTAAAGCCTTGGTAGCCTTTTGGGATACCGTCCAAGCCACGTGAGGTTTCTTAAACCGCGTGAGGTTTCTCGGATTTTAAGCTCACCCCCACTTGGGAAGAAATAGCCGGGTATATTGATTTTAGACAAGAGTTAAGAAAGAAGCAACTCATATTCCCAAGGCTTCATCGGTGCACAACTTCTTCGACCTTTTGAATATCAACAAAGAAATGAACAAGGCCCACATGAGCAAGGGGTGTTGTTCTTTTTACTTCCTGTATTTCAGGTTCGGGCACTCAGCCGTGTAATGACTCGACCGGTCGTTTTGAGCCCTAGCACATCGTTTAGCAGTCTGAGGCCACGAGCAGCTTCATTTCAAGTATTGTGACTTGTTCGCATGGTCGGAATTGAAATCCAGGAAGATCGGAGTTAAATTTAAATGAAAAATTCTCATTTGAGAATCTTAAAGTTGAAAGAATGGACTAGGATTGGGTTTTTGAGTAAACGACCTTGGAATTGGGATCTAAAGGTTCCAGTAGGTTTGTATGATGATATCGGACTTGGGCGTATGCCCGGATTGGGTTTTGGATAACCCGGGAACGTTTTGGCGCCTATTGTGGAAGTTAGCATTTTGGAAGAAATTTCTTAAGTTTGGCTTGGAGTTCATTTCAGCGTTATCGATGTCTGTTTGGGATTCCGAGACTGAGAGTAGCTCCGTATGGTGATTCTGGAGTTGGGATCACAATCAGAAGTGAATTCGGAGGTCCGTAGGTCATTTTGGAGCCATTTGGCTAAAGATAGAAATTCGAAGCTTTTTGAGAAGTTTGACGGAAATGAACTTTTTGATATCGAGGTCGAAATCCAATTCCGGAAGCTGGAGTAGGTCCGTAATGTCAAATACGACTTGTGTGTAAAATTTGAGGCTAATCGCACATGATTTGATAGGTTTAAACATCAGAAGTAGATGTTGGAAAGTTCAAAGTTCATAAACCTTTAATTGGAGGTCGATTGATGATTTTAGCGTTTTTTGATGTGATTTGAGGCCTCGAGCCGGTCCGTAATGTGTTTTGGGATTTGTTGGTACGACTGGTTGGGGTCCGGGGGGCCTCAGGTGGATTCCGGATGGTTAACGAATCAAAAATAGAATTATGAAGAAGGCTGAAGGATTTGGTTGCTGGTGTTTCCGCTTCTGGGGAAATGGAACCGCAGAAGCATCCCCGCAGAAGCGGTTGAGGGAGCCGCAGAAGCGGATTCGTTCGAAGGGTCGTGGACAGCAGATGCGGTCAAGGTTCCACAGAAGCGGGACCACATCTGCGGAAGAGGGTATCGCAGAAGCGGAAAAGGGGGGCTGAGCCAAGGACCACAGAAACGGCTTTTGACCGCAAAAGCGGAACCGCTTAAGCGGGAGTAATTCCGCTGAAGCGGAGTAGCTGGGGTAGAAGCATTGTTTTAAAAGTCAGATATTAGCCATTTCTCTCACATTTTTCATGGCTTGGGTGATTCTTGGGAGTGTTCAAGAGAGGATCTTCATCAACAATATTAAGGTAAGTTATTCCTACCTATTATGAGTTAAATACATTGATTATGTATGGATTTTAGTATGAAAATGGGTAGAAAATTGAGGGTTAGAGGAAGACCTAGAAAATTAATGTTCTTGGATTTTGACCATGATTTTGAAAATGGAAATAAGAGAAAATTATATATTTGTGTTCCTAAGGTCATGAGCAAAGTTTATCTTTGAAAATTTCCAGATTCCGGGCACGTGGGCCTGAGGGCTTTTTTTTTGTCAACTTTTCGTCCGGGGTTAGGAATTGTTATAAATTGGGTTGTAAAGTATAATTGAGCATATATTAATGGATTTGTATGATCGTTAGCTAGATTTGGAGCATTGTGCGTTGGTTCAAGCCTTTGGAAGAATGTAGAAATGCCAGTTATGAGTCTTCGGAGCAAGGTGAGTCTCCTTTCTAATCTTGTGAGGGGGAATTTACCCCATAGGTGAATTAAATTGGTTATGTCCTCCTATTTGTGGGGGATACGTACGCACGGGGTGACGAGAGTCCGTGCGTAGCTAGTATTATGCTATTGTCCGGGTAGTCTAGGACCCAAAAGCATGTTGTATTCGAATTGATTGTGAACCCATTGATGATTGAATTGCTTAGATAACATTAAATTAATAATAGATTTCTAAAAAGACTTAAGCTTCGTTTTCTCAAAATATTAAAGAGAATTGGCCTTTCTTGGGTAATTGCCCCATGATTGACTTCTTGACTGATTGTCTGTCTGTGTGTGTTTATTTTGGAACGGGCCGAACGCCTCGGTAGATTAATAGATGCATCTATAGGCACGTCGTCGACCCTCGGCAAGTGCACATTTATTTCTGTGGGATCGGGTCGTCGCCTCGGTACGATTTGCGCATGCTTGTATTGCTACCTGGACTTATTTAAGTTGTTACATGCCTCACTCTGGCTCGAGATCATTTTGTTAATAATGAAAAGAAATCTTGGAAAATTTCCTATGAAAGAATTATGTGTTAACATGTTTTCTCTATCTGGATAAAAATCATGTTAGAAAATAAATCCACAGTTTAATATTTATATTGAGAATAAATAATCATTGGACTATTAGAGAGTGTCAAGTTGACCATCTCGTCTCTACTCCTTCGGGATTAGGCGGGACACTCACTGAGTACACGTTGATTACATACTCATACAAACTTCTATGCATTTTTGTTGCACAGGTATATATACTTCTAGCAGTCTACTGGGCGTAGCAGCATGGATGAATCTGGGACTAGGTAAGTTGCATTGTTCGAGATGACTCACAGCTAGGGTAGTCCCTTCCAGTGTACTGTATTTACTCTCTGTCCACTATATTCCAGTTGGATGTTGTCTTTTATTTTCCTTATCAGTAGTCGCTCATTCACTTGTGACACCGGGTTTCTGGGATGGTTTATAACAGATTGGTACTAATTGTTACCATTTAAATTTAAATTCTAGTAGTGAACTTTTATTTACAAAAATGGAAGGAAAAACCTTAGATTTTCAAAAGTATTAAAAGAGGAATTAATTGATAAGTTATTTGGCTGGCCTGACCGACGTGTCCGGTGCCACAACGGCCCTTAGTGGATTTTGGGTCGTGACAACATGTTATCAGATCACTAGGTTCCCATCGGTCTCACGAGTCATGAGCAAGTCTAGTAGAGTCTCGCGGATCGGTACAGAGACGTCTGTACTTATCCTCGGGAGTCTGCAGGACTGTTAGGAGTACTTCCCTTCTTGATTTACTTATCTTGCGGTTCAATTCCTTTGAGGCTTATTCCTTTGATTCCTTCCCACTCAATCTTACGCGACGCGAGCGCTTGTCATAAATCCAAAATTGAAGGATTGTGATGGCACTACAAATGTGGTGTGGGATGATTTTCCTAGTATAGTTGATTGGACAATTATAGTCGCATTTTGGAGGGATATTCTATTGTTTCAACTCAGTAATAGAATTTCTAAGAGCCTTGAGGCTAGGTACATGTTGCCATGATACTTATGAGCGATTATTCCGCAGTGTTGTTGTAATGGTAGGGTGTTGCCTACGTGTCGGGGTAGTGAATGAATTGAAGGGAGATTTACTCAGTGTGTAATCAAGGGATTTAGTATTTTATTCTCGACAGGGGAAGTCAATCGAACTAAGGATGGTCAGGTGTGGGCTGGTGGAAGTAATGAGGCTTGGTATTTGCAAGCGTGGTTGAGCTTTCTTTTATGAGAGAGTGTCGTGGTCCTGATTGAACGTACTAAGTTGTTGATGTTATAATCTACTGCAATTCGCCTTTATGGCAGGATATGATGAAATAATATTGGAGGTACGACTGTCAGATATCGCATGGTACGAGGTTTAGGATTGAATCGGTATTTCAAATGTTGACGGTTCAAGAAATATGACCTTTGGAATGGTTTAAAGTTAGCAACAATGGTGGATTCAAGTGCCACGAAGATTGATTTCATTTAAGGCAACAATTAAGCAGCAAAGTATGAGGAAGGACATATGGCAAGTGCCAGGCGGTGTTTAAAATTTTTAGAAGGCCAAGTATGAGGAGCAAGGTCGAGTGACCGATTAAGGAGATGAGTTCCGCCAAAATGGGCGAGTGGCGGGTGTTGCATATGGGCTTGGTAGTAGGAAGACTACGCGCCTTAAGGAGAGTTTGGATCGAATTGGGGGTTTTAATGATTGGTGATCAAAGTTTGTGGGTATGATTTGAAGTATGGGCTATTATGCGGCAAAAGATTTATATGGCGGAAAGGAGCTGCTTGAAATAGAGGAGGGTGTAGCATAACCCTGAATTGGAAGGATGTTGCCACATATTTAATTGATGTCCGCGAGGAGCAAATGGACTTGTGCAGTTGGAAGGTGATCTCGAACTCAGGATGGGCTATTGGTGTCATAGCGAATGTACCCCATGCAGTGGCGTGGGAAGATGTCGGGAGGCGATTCCCCTTGGTGGGTTATTCTCCGTGAGCAGATTAGCGATCGCGTGGTTGGCGAAGCTTCTGCAAGGAATTATATTGGTTGTTCAACAAAGAGATCGGTCGTGTGAATGTGGATGATGTCTCAGAATATGAAAGATGGGGATGTACAGGAAGATTCCGAAAAATTTTGATAACTTATGGCTCGAGGTTATGTCAATAAGAGGTAAAAAGGTCGGGCGAACTCAAGAATGGTGAAATGATGGCTTCAAGCTAAGTGGGAGGGTCCCACCGCCTATGATTGGGCTGTATGATTAAGTACTTGCGTGATTTCTAGTTATTAGCATGTTGATGGATTAATTCAGCTACGAGAAAGACCATAAGTAGTACATTGAGCGGAGGAATTATTAAGGATGTGCTATGGTTAGCCTTATTGTCTCATGTTCGAACTTGGGAAAAGATTCAGAATTTATGCCTTGTATAGAAGCGGGTTTGAAGTGGAGTGGTTCTGCCAGGTGCTTCGTCTAGAGGGTATTAATGTGCTAGAATATTTATGGAGTGAATTATATTCAGGACCAAGTCAGAGCGGGTGGCTCTCAATAATGGTCTTAGTGAATTCAGAAGTTAAAGTGTGGTGCCCAATGATTTCGAGCCTATAAGTATATTTAAGAATCAAGCTTTGCAGTAGCTTATGAGAAGGTGCCCACGATGTTCTATGATATTTCGACTTGTGGCATAGCATTTGAGTGATATGGAATAGTTCGTGGGAATGGAAACAACCTGGTCTCGTGATTCAAGGTCACTCGGGGCGAGTGTAGATGGAGTATGTTATGTGTTTAATGGAGTTAGTCTTATTTTTAAGGCAAGCAAGGAGGAATTGGAGAAAGGTAAATTGATTAGACATAGTTGAATTGGCATATTTGGGCCAGTGATAAGTTCAGTCTGCGAGATCAAGTGATGTGTATGATTTGTGGAGGTACGTGTGAGGCCTGTCGGCCGCCGTGATTGATGATTTATCAGGGGCATTCTTCTGTTGTGGCTTGTTAAGTGGAAGCGGATTCCGGAAGGGCTATGGTGACTTGGACCACTACTTGTAGATTTGCATATCCTACGGTTATGGGAATTTACCTGTGTGTTGCTATGATTCTCCTGAAGTGAGTTAAGTGAAAAGTTCGTATATACTGAAGTGTTAAAATGTTAATGATTTCAGAGTTATGATGAAAAATTGTATTCTATCGTATGTTGGCACATTGGGTGCAGTGTGTAGCATGGAAATACGAAGTGAGGATCAAGGTTGCAGTTCAGTGTTGACAAGGATGTCATGGGATCGGATGAGCAAGGAAAGGGTTGAATGATTAGAGTAAATTGGTATTGTCCTCAGCGTCACTTGAGATCGATGTGTTGTGGAAGACGTTTTGCATCCTAGTTAAGGATTCTGGATCACTTTTCAACATTAGTGCATCCGATGGTTTAGATGTGTAGACCCGTTATTTATTTTGAAAGATTGTGGGAGCGTGTCCCATGGGAAGATTGTATAATTGTGACATGTAGTCAGTTGATTGGCTAAAGGTTTAAACCAAGTATGAGGATTATGGTAACATCATTAATTTGAGAATTTATGCCTAGAGGGCACTTTGTGTATTGGGTTATGAACTGAGGAGGTTGCTCCGGTAATGATGGTTATTCTTACGTGATATGAGGCAAAAGGGAGTTACTACGGACCTTTGAAAGGTCATTGGCCAAGTTGGTGCAATCAGAAGTCGGCTTGAGATCGGTAGATTGATTTATTTGTGAACATGGCTTTATATCACCAGTTGTGTTCATTTCAGCGAGCATTCCCTATGGAGGAACAATCGAGGTGTTATTTTGTCATCAGCTATTCTAGATAATGATGTATTGCGCCGTATGAGTTGTGAGACGGCTTAGTAAATTCTTATGTGTTGAGGTTCCGTGTTGCGATGATGTTATGTGAGAAGGATGGCTCTTGAGATTTAGATCTTGTATCGCACCTCAATTGTGCTTGGGTTTTGTAGCCTATGCTATGTGTTTTCTCAGGGATGGTATTATGCACTTAGAGTGCTTACGATCGAAATTCGATATTTTTATTATAATGATCAGATTTAGCTCGAAGTGAAATCTCCTTATATGAGATCTATGTATGGATCGGGTGGCACGCCGCCATGGGTATGTTGTTTAGATCGGGTCCGCAATAGTATGATGTCGAGTCTAGTTTTCTACATGCTATTTCTTTGTGTATTTCGCTTTCTATCTTTTAAAGAAAGTCCGTATTAGTGCGGGGGTTAGGTAATTCCTTCAAGAGTTCGATTTTCGTTTGTGCTGTGTTCGGATTGGTGGCCTATTGGCACATTGTGGAGTCATATAAGACTTGTGATCGCATTCAGAGTGGCTTATTGCCTGAGCAGTCGTACTAGGTGAGACGAGATTATGGGATTTAAGATCGGTGAAACCTAATTATATGAAGATATTAAGGAGCAAAGATCGTTATTTGGTTCAGAATGTGGTAATGTTTCTTGTCAGAAGTATAGACTCGATGATTGGTTGACTCGGTAGTTGATTATGAATTTCGGCATCTCAAACGTCATGGCGGTATTATAATAGTTAGAGTAAGACCTATGTAGGTCATGAGATGCAATGGGAGCATCGGATTCGTAGAATTTTGATTAATTAAAACAGAAATGTTACTGTGGTCTTATGAGTAAAGTGATGCAAAGTGTGAATTCAGCAAAGTTTTGCAGTCATGTTTAAGTACAATGTATAGTGATTGATACGGTGATCGTATGTTAGAAACAGACCTGGCATAGAATTCCGGATGTTGGAATTGGACTCTAAGGCTTATTTGCTTGAATAAAGTGGAGTATCTTAAGAACTTATCGAGCTAATGTGCTCAACTAAGTTGTGGTAGCACGGGAAGGTGCACGAGGTGCTAAGCAGTGATCTCAGGGTACTTCAGTATAGTTCTCAGCAAGTTCTAGGATGAACGTATGTTTAAATGGGAGAGAATGTAACGACCCGACCGGTCATTTTGAGCCCTAGCGCGTCGTTCAACAGTTTGAGGCCATGAGCAGCTTCATTTCAGGTATTGTGACTTGTTCGCATGGTCGGAATTTAAATTTAGGAAGATCAGAGTTAAATTTACATGAAAAATTCTCATTTGAGAAGCTTAAAGTTGAAAGAATGGACTAGGATTGGGTTTTTGAGTAAATGACCTCAAAATTGAGATCTGAAGGTTCCAGCAAGTTTGTATGACGATATCGGACTCGGGCGTATTCCCGGATAGGGGTTTGGATAACCCGGGAATGTTTTGGCGCCTATTGTGGAAGTTAGCATTTTAGAAGAAATTTCTTAAGTTTGGCTTGGAGTTCGTTTTAGCGTTATCGATGTCCGTTTGGGATTTCGTGACTTGGAGTCGCTCCGTATAGTAATTCTGGAGTTAGGAGCGCGATCAGAAGTGAATTCGGAGGTCCGTGGGTCATTTTGGATCAATTTGGCTAAAGATAGAAATTAGAAGGTTTTTGAGAAGTTTGACCGGAAGTGGACTTTCTGGTATCGGGGTCGTAATCCGATTCCGGAAGTTGGAGTAGATCCGTAATTTCAAATATGACTTGTGTGTAAAATTTGAGGTTAATCAGACATGATTTGATAGGTTTAAACATCAGAAGTAGAAGTTGGAAAGTTCAAAGTTCATAAAGCTTGAATTGGAGGTCGATTGATGATTTTAGCGTTGTTTGATGTGATTTGAGTCCTCGAGCTGGTCCGTAATGTGTTTTGGGATTGGTTGGTATGACTGGTTGGGGTCCCGGGGGCCTCGGGTGGATTCCGGGTGGTTAACGAATCAAAAATGGAATTATGAAGAAGGTTGAAGGATCTGGTAGCTAGTGTTTCCGCTTCTGCGGAAATAGGAGTGCAGAAGCGTCCCCGACAAAGGCAGTTAAGGGAGCCGCAGAAGCGGATTTGTTCGAAGGGTCGTGGACCGCAGATGCAGTCAAGGTTCCGCAGAAGCGGGACTGCATCTGCGGAAGCGGGTAATGCAGAAGCGGGAAAGGGGGGCTGAGCCAAGGACCACAGAAGCGGCTTTTGACCGCAAAAGCGGAACCGCTAAAGCGGGAGTAATTCCGCAGAAGCGAAAATAGCTGGGGCAGAAGCATTGTTTTAAAAATCGGATTTTGTCTGTTTCTCTCACATTTTTCATGGCTTGGGCGATTCTTGGGAGGGTTCAAGAGAGGATCTACATTAACAATATTACGGTAAGTTATTCCTACCTATTATGAGTTAAATATATTGATTATGTATGGATTTTAGTATGAAAATGGGTAGAAAATTGAGGGTTAGAGGAAGACAAAGAAAATTAATGTTCTTGGATTTTGACCACGATTTTTGAATATGGAAATAAGAGAAAATTATATATTTGAGTTCCTCAGGTCATGGGCAAAGTTTATCTTCGAAAAATTTTGGATTCCGGGCACGTGGTCCCGAGGGCTTTTTTGTCAACTTTTTGTTCGGGGTTAGGAATTGTTGTAAATTGGGTTGTAAAGTATAATTGAGCATAGATTAATGGATTTGTATGATCGTTGGCTAGATTTGGAGAATTGTGCATTGGTTCAAGCCTTTGGAAGAATATAGAAATGCCGGTTATGAGTCTTCGGAGCAAGGTGAGTCTCCTTTCTAATCTTGTGAGGGGGAATATACCCATAGGTGAATTAAATTGGTTATGTGCTCCTATTTTCGGGGGCTACGTACGCACGAGGTGACGAGAGTCCGTGCGTAGCTACTATTATGTTATTGTCCGGGTAGTCTAGGACCCAAAAGCATGTTGTATTTGAATTAATTATGAACTCATTGATAGGTGAATTGCTTAGATAACATTAAATTAATAAATGGATTTCTAAAAAGACTTAAGCTTCGTTTTCTCAAAATATTAAAGAGAATTGGCCTTTCTTGGATAATTGTCCCATGTTTGACTTCTTGACTGATTGTCCGTCTGTGTGTGTTTATTTTGGAACGGACCGAATGCCTCGGCAGATTAATAGATGCATCTATAGGTGCACCGTCGACCCTCAGCAAGCGCACATTTATTTCTGTGGGATCGGGCCGTCGCCTCTGTACGATTTGCGCATGCTTGTATTGCTTCCTGGACTTATTTAAGTTGTTACATGTCTCACTCTGGCTCGAGATCATTTTGTTAATAATGAAAAAAAATCTTGAAAAATTTCCTATGAAAGAATTATGTGTTTACTTGTTTCCTCTATCTGGATAAAAATCATGTTAGAAAATAAATCCACAGTTTAATATTTATATTGAGAATAAATAATCATTGGACTATTAGAGAGTGTCAAGATGACCATCTCGTCTCTACTCCTTCGGGATTAGGCGGGACACTTACTGATTACACGTTGATTACATACTCATACAAACATCTGTGCATTTTTGTTGCACAGGTATATATACTTCTAGCAGTCTACTGGGCGTAGCAGCATGGATGACTCTGGGACTAGGTAAGCTGCATTGTTCGAGATGACCCGCAGCTAGGGTAGTCCCTTCCAGTGTACTATATTTACTCTCCGTCCACTGTATTTCGATCGGATGTTGTCTTTTATTTTCCTTATCAGTTGTCTCTCATGCACTTGTGACACTGGGTTTCTGGGATAGTTTACAACAGATTTTTACTAATTTTTATTATTTAAATTTGAATTCTAGTAGTGAACTTTTATTTACAAAAATGGAAGGAAAAACCTTAGATTTTCAAAAGTATTAAAAGAGGAATTAATTGATAAGTTAGTTGGATGGCCTAACAGAGGTGTCCGACGCCACCACGACCCTTAGTGGATTTTGGGTCGTGACAAGTCAGGTTTCAAACATATGAAAAGGGGTTGTGTAACAGACAAGACAAGAGTGTGTGGCAAATTCATCGTCAGTTTTCTTTCAACGTGGCATTTCTATGGATAATGGTCTTTTCAAATGTAGAGGGAACAATAGACATTCGTATGGCCAGAATCGCACAGGTCCTCGTCGACAAAAAAGATCACACACTTGTCCCATAAGTGCTGGCGGACATTTACCGGGCGCTAACCTTGTGCAAATCTGGGGCTCAATTTTTTGAAGGTTGCCAGGTTCATCTTCAAATGTGGATGATCGAACACCTTCTCAGTCATCCTAAGTTCATGAGATATGCTTCTGACGGGAACAATTTCATCAAAAAGTATGAGGAAAGGGTGGAAAATTACAAATCGCTAGAAGGGTTTGAAGCTTGGGTTTCTTATTTGAGAAAATTGAGAGCAAATCAAATTGAATGGACCATAGGATGGCTCCCAGTAACATAAGTCATATACATGACCGCTTCAAAGGGATACTTGATGACCATGGGAGTTAGAAGTATACAACCATATGCACCACAAAGAGTTTTGAGACAACTAGGAAGATACCAGATGATACCTGAAGAGGCATATCAAAGAACCCAAGTCATTGAATAACACCCAGAAGCAACGCTACCCGAGGCTTTAGTTCAAAGGGACTGGAATGGTTGTCGGTACCTAAAAAGAGACACCCAGGTACCAAACCTGGCTAAGGGCGAAATTGATCCCAATTATGCTGCTTGGTTTGAAAGAAGTTTTTATGTGAACAATGAGTCGGAGCCCGAGCCCGAACACGAACCCGAGAGGCCTGCCAAAAGGCCTCATGTTCAAGCCTTTGATGACAAAATTCAGGAAAGGTTAGCTTGGGGAAAAAGAAAAGAAATATCAAGCCAGCATTCACGCTTTGCGAGAAGAGTTGAGAAATGCCACCTTCAACAATGATCTACAGGCACGAGAGGCCGAGGGTGAAAGGAAAAGGTTAGTTCAATAAAATTTAGCTCTCAGAGCCCAGGTTCGACAGCTAAGAATAGGAGCCGAGAATCCGGGCAGAAGCAGAAAAGATGAAAGGCCCATTTACAACCTTACCCAAAAGGTATGTGACTGTGAAGATGATTTGCAGAAAACTGAGTATGGGCTAGCAAAAGTACAAAAAAAGTTGGCTAAACGTGCAGAGGGGCGAGCAGCTTTCATTCAACATATGAAAGAAAGATATGAAAGATGGGTCAATGGTTGGGAAAAAGAGATTAGCAACCTCGAAAGTAAAATGGCTAAACAAGCCAAGAGTTTTAAAGCTGAGAGAGAACATTGCTACGCTTTGATGGCACAGATGGAGGGAGACCTACAACACTTGCAAGAACATAATCATGTTGGCACCTTGGTTTTAGAGGCTAGATCCAAGCAGATTGGGCTTTTGTTGCAAGAAAAGGGCATCAGAAGGGAAAGAGTCAGAAGGATTGCCGACTACATCACAATGAAATGCAGTGCGTGTGAGGACATGACCAGATCCATGTTTTTCACTGTAATGATATTTGTCCGCCAGATAATGGAGGATCTCTATTAGCTCCAAGATGACATGGCACGCTGGCCCGCTGCTAGACCAGGTGGTGTTCCTAGGACAGGTTTGGAGGCACTGATGTACTCTTGATTGTATTTTATTTTTTGAGTCTGTATTTTCATTTTAAAAGTATGTTTCGAGTCCATCTGAAGTTTTAAATTGCTAGTAAAAGTATGTTTCGATTCTATTTGAAGTTTTAAATTCCTAGTAAAAGTATGTCTTGAGTCTGTTTGAAGTTTTAAAGTCCTAGGAAAAGTATTTTTCGAGTCTTTTGTATTTTAGTAAAGTAGAGGTTTTATTAATGAAAATTAAATATAAAAAAAATTGTTTCTTTATTTTTGTATTTATTTCTTGAACTGCGTAATGATCTGATTTATGCGATGTCGTGATACGTAGGCAATCCTCATCGGATCCAGTCATGATTCTGTAAATGACTTAAATAAAAAAGGGAATATGGACGGAAAGAACCAAAAGAAAAATCAAAAGAGAGAAAAAAAAAAGAAGAATCAAAGAAAAAAAAAAACGGGGCAAAGCAAGAAAAGAGAGGAAGAAAAAGAGGAAAATAGGAATAAGAGAAGAAGCATTAAAGAGAGAAAATTGGTGAAATAAACGAAAGTCGGGATGAAACACGCAACTGTTGCAAAACATATAGGAATGCATTCAACTGTATAGGTGCATCACACCCCAACATGCGATTCCCTATGTGTTAATTGTCTCGCACTTACTAGTTTGTTGTGTTTGTATCCAGTCATGCTTTATAGTAATGTGGTTGGTTTTGTGGTACTCTGTCTCCACATCCTTTCTTCACAAGGTCAAAGGGAATCATTGAAATGTCATCTCAGGGTCATCTACGAACGGTTCCTATCACTGAGGATAGCCCAATTTCGGCCATCCCAACTTCGGAATCGGCCACTGCAGAGGAAAATAGAATTCTGCGTCTCCACATGATGGAAATGTGGGACGTATGGTCGAATGGTAGGGAACCACAAAGTGTAATCCCCGGATTCCCCGAGTTATTTCCCAAGGCGAGTGACACCTCCAATGTCCCCATAAATTACCTGAATACTCCCCTGGGATATCCTACCATTTCGGCTCACTTTGCTGGAACACCTTCTGAAGTTCTCCCCTAGGTGTTGATGTGAGGCACTACCTCGAATATATTCACTGTGCCACCTTCTGCAGCCACGGCACAACCCGCCCTGCCAAGGCCAAACTTTGACCCGTCATCCTTCTCCTTTCAATTACCATCTTTCCCACTAGAGCCTACCCAGTTCACCACTAATTCCTACCCTCAGCAACCCCGGTACGCGTTTACCGTGGGGCAGGAGAAAGCCTCAAAGAACCCTAAACAAGAGGAGATTGCTCGAAAAATGAGAAGTATGGAGTGGAGTTTGATAAATATAGAATGTTTGAGCGGGCAAAAGAGCGTATCTTACGCTGACCTGTGTATGTTCCCACACGTGCATCTAGATGCAAGGTTTCAAAACCCCAAAGTTTGAAAAGTATGACGAGCACGGGGGATCCCATAGCCCACCTCAAACGGTATTGCAACCAATTGCATGGAGCAGGTTGAAAAGAAAAGCTCCTAATGGCATATTTTTGAGAAAGTTTGGTCGGTATTTCTTATGAATGGTACATGGACCAAGATGTATCTCGGTGGCATATCTGGGATGACCTGGCTTGGGATTTTGTGAGAGAGTTTCAATATAACTTCGATATTGCCCCTGACAGGAACTCATTGTCAAATCTAAAGAAAAAGTCCTCGGAAAGCATCCGAGAGTATACTGTCAAATGGCTCGAGTAGGCAGCCAGAGTTAAGCCTCCAATGGATGAAACAAAGATGGCGAATGTCTTTCTTAAATCCAAAGAGGCCGATTATTTTCAAAATATGATGTCTGCAATGGGAAAACCATTTGCCGAGGCCATCAAAATTGGCGAGATGGTTGAGAATGGGTTAAAGACAGGGTGCATCCTGAGTCAGCCTACTATAAGTGCTACCTTCCAAGCCATTCATGGCGGGTCTGGAGGTATGACAAACCGGAAGAAGAATGAAAAAGCTTCAATGGCATCTTCAAGTGTAAGGAAACCTCGTCCCTCCAGAAATTACATCTCTATAAACACCCCACAACATTATTATCCTCATCAAGATACGGCCTATGCTATGCCTCCTCAGCCATACGCGGTGATGAATGCACAACCTTAATTAGGCCACAACAATAATTCTATCAAAACTAAGCTCCATTTCCCAGAAATCAACCTCCTCACCAAGTTCAGTATAATCCCCGACCTCCACAGAATAACTTCCATGCTCGGGTACCACCCAGGATGCCAAACTTCACACCCACTGGTGAGTCATATTCAAGCCTTTTCCCCAAACTTGTCCAGATGGGTTTGTTGTAGCATGTACCCCAAACTAGGCATAACCCAGCGTCGTCCGCTTACAGAGCCAGTACTCGATGTGCTTACCACTCAGGGGCAGAAGGACATGATACAAATGACTGTTAGACCCTGAAGAGGGATGTGGAAAATATGATAGAACAAAAGAGAATAGTGGTAAAGGACGAAGACGTTCCTAATGTATCCAACAATCTGTTACTGGCTCATAACGACGGGAAAGTTATTGGAATGATTTGTGAAGATAGAGAGTTTGACCCAGCTCTAAAAGCCATCATTGCCATAGCTGACGTGGAAAAGAAGCCAAAAGCTGCCAGCAAAATGGGAAAAAGGGGAGAAGAAGAGTAAACTCGTCCCTCAGAAATACAAAAAAGAAAATGGAAACCGAAACTGGGGCAACGCCTTAAAAATATGCCATCCTCTATGTTCCCCAAGGTCAAAAGAAAGAACAGATGTCATTGAGTCCTCCTAGAAGGTTTGAGTTAAACAATGGAGCCAAAATGTATATGCCCAAGAGGACCTACGTGGTATGGGGCCAATAATTCTGCCATGGCTGAATGAGCCCGTGGTTATTGGCCGCACACCGCAAAGGCCCATGGCAGATCCCACTGCCATTCCATGGAACTACAACAGGACAGTAGTGACCTACAAAGAAAACAACCCGACTAAGAAATACCTCAATCTGGAGGAAGTGAATAATGCCACGAAGGAGCGCTTCCCAATCAAGAAACTAGTGAGTGCTGAAGAAGCAGAAGAGTTCTTCCAAAAGATGAAAATGGCAGATTACGAGATAATTCACCAACTCCGGAAGTTGCCTGCTCAAGTCTCTTTGTTGTCTCTACTAATGAATTCAACTGAACATCAAAAGGTATTAATCAAAACTCTCAATGTAGCATATGTACCCATTGAAACCACTATGGAACAGTTAGAGAGGATGGCGGAAAGGTTTTTTGCAATCAATCAGATCTCTTTCAGCAAAAATGATTTGCCCTTGGAAGGGGCTGCCCACAACAAAGACCTTCATCTGACAGTTAAAGGTGAGGGATATTATGTGAAAAGGGCCATGCTAGATGGTGGTTCTGGGGTAGATACTTGTCCTCTCTCAACTCTACAAATAATGGAAATCGGTACTGAGAGAATCAGACCCAATAACGTCTGCGTACGGGCCTTTGACGGCATCAAGAGAGATAATATTGGTGAAATTGATATGATCTTGACTATTGGCCTGGTGGATTTCGAGGTAACCATTCAGGTCTTGTATATGGATAATTTCTATAATTTTCTCTTGGGAAGACCTTGGATTCACGCAGCAGGATCTATGCCTTCTACTCTCCACCAGATGGTGAAATTTGAGCATGAAGATCATGAGATTGTAGTTCATGGGGAAGATGAGCAGTCAATCTACTGGGACCCTTCAGTCCCGTGTCTTGAAGATAGAGAAGGATGTGAGCATATAGTTTATCATGCTTTTGAAGTGGTGGTCGCAGACCAATATGAGGAGGGAAACCCTTGTCCTCAAACTTTTCTATCAAAGGCATCCATTATGGTCGTTGCTGAAATGATTAAACATGGTTACAAGCAGGGGAAGGGACTCGGTGCATCACTGCAAGGTATCACAGAACCCGTCACCCTACCATCCATTGAGAAGTTCTTTAGGGTAGGTTTCCAACCCACGCCGGTTGATGGAAAATGGGTAGATGAAAGAAAGAATGATGGTTGGATCTTGCCTCAACCAATTCCGCATCTTTATAAAATCTTTGTCTGGCCCAGGTGCAATGAGGAAGAGGAAGATGAGGCCTTCACGACTGAAGAAATTGAAGAAATCTATGGGGCTATGAGGCAAATGCTGTATGAAACCCACATGGTTCAGCCCGGAGAAGGCTCAAGCACCGCTGAGGTGTTATACATGGGACCCAATGCTAAGCTGCAAAATTGGAGGGCTACTCCATTCCTAATCAGGCGGGAATCCCGATAGTCCAGTCCTGCCACCTTTCTACATCACGAGTTATTTCAGGGTGTAACTCAGATGTTTCTTTAGTTTTCTGTCTTTAATTTCCCAATGTAAACCCTGTTATCTTCAAATTCAATGAAATGAAATCAATATTTCATTTTTAATCTATCTACTCTTTCTATTTTTGATTTTTTTTCACTCTTATTCTTCTTTTAGTTCTAATAATGCGGCTTTAAATAGCATGACATGCTTGCGGACTTCATGCCCAGATCCAAACATGTTGTCTAATTGTGAAATAATGAACCAAGAACCGGAATATGATGAAGAAGAGGCTTTTTTGGAAAATAAATCGAGAATTGGAACAATTTGAGAATAAACCTAAGCCTAACTTAAATGATACCGAGCCGGTTAATTTGGGTAGTACTGAAGAAGTCAAAAAAACCAAGATAAATATTCACACAGACGAAAAAACCCAGGATGCGTTGATCCAACTGCTGTTTGAATTTAATGATGTGTTTTCTTGGTCATATGATGACATGCCAGGACTAAGTGTCGATTTGGTGGTTCACAAGTTGCCAATATACCCTGATTATCCCCCGGTCCAGCAAAAGCGAAGAAAGTTCAAAACTGAAATCAGTGACAAGATTAAAGAAGAGGTCACAAAATAGTTAAAAGCGGAGGTGATCCGAGTAGTCCGATACACCACATGGTTAGCAAATGTAGTTCCAGTACCAAATATCACACCTCCTTTTTCACTACACCCCGGGAAGGTATATAAGGGAGTTTTTTCAATTAAAGGACAATTGAAACGGAATTATTTTGTTAAAAAAAAAAATTTAGAGTCTCCACTTGGGATAATTTTTGGTGTCCCAAGTCACCGGTTCATATCCCAAATCGAGAAAAAGGTTGACTTTGTATTACAGTCTGCGAACCAGAAATCCGGGTAAGGAATTCTATTAACCCAGGAGAAGATGTTAGGCATTCCCGAGTTCTGTGGTTCTAGCACGGTCGCTCAACTATTATAACTGGCATAATTATTTGATTTCAAAATAGTTTTGAACTTATGCGCAATTTTACTTTAACCGCTTTTATTCATTTTTAAAGGAATATTGCAACGTTATTTAAAATATATTTTGAACCACGTCACATAAATGCACCTGCAGTCCGCAACATATTTTATCCAATGTTGAGATTTGGAGCACCCGAGTTTAGGAAGATAAATTATTAAAATACCGCGCCTAAAGTAACTACGGGTTTGCAACTTTGCAAGGGCCATGAAAATTTACTAAATGTCACGCCTCGAATTCTAAAGATAAACCAGATTAATCACACGAGGGCCATGCTATTGTCATTTTTGTCTGGCATGGCACACCTCGAAGTATTCTGCTTAAAGGTTTCTACACTAACTCATGAGAGCCATAACTATTTGTATTGTATGTTCATGGCATACCTCGATTAATAAAAGGCTAATTAATAAAAAGATCATAAGGGAATTGTGTATTTATATAAGAGCTAATGCCTCTATCTATATCTATATTCTTATAAAAGCATGAACCTCAAAAGTTAAAAGTTTAATTACCTAAATGCCCTTCTAAAATTTAAATAAGAAAAACACTAGGCTTCCCGACAACCCAAACGAAATGACGCTACAAAAGTTGGGAGCAACTTATCGAAACGGTGGCAGCCTTTCGTTTAGCAAAATGCATATTTGTTGAGGTAGACAGAAAACTTTCCCTGTAGCCAGCACAACATAATGCGTTTTGGCATCAAAAAGTTTAGCAGGAAAAAATAGCGACTTCAGGGTCTCGATTGAAGAAGAAAGTAGCAAAATCCGGTTCCATCTATTTTTACTTTACTCATTATTTAATTATTTGTCCTTTGTGATTTTTAAAATCTTATTTCTACAAATGTTAAGATAGATGTTACACATTAAAATGAACACTGAAATATTTAAAGTGTTTATGTACTTGGTTTAGGATTAAAAATTAATTTTAAACTTAATGGCTAATATTATTTCGAAGAACTAGAAACGCAGGCAAGGTTAGTGAAAATTACAAACAAATTCTTTATTAGCCAAAATGGAACCCAAAAAGGAAAAAATCAAATTACATAATTGCCCTTTGAAATAACCTATAAAATCATTTCGATAATCTGCTAAAGGATGCAATGGTTCAAATTAAAACTTACACATGTGCCATTTCGATTATTAGCCAAAGGACACCACTGTACATTATATCAAAATTAGTAATCATTTTCTTTAGAGTCCAGACATAGAGAAGTGTCACTTTTTGCATTCACTTTTTCAATTAATATGAATTTTACATTGCGAAGCAAAATAATCCTAAAAAGTAGAATAGAATGGCTTTGCCATACAAAAATAATTCATCCACCAAATCGCTATTTCAGTATCAAACTTTATCCAGGAGGCATCGAATAATTTACCAAGGACTCCAAATGGAAATTGGCTCCCTCCAGATTGATTCAGAGGATACGAGTGATCATCCTAAAATGATTTTGCTGTCAAGTGGAAAAAAAAAGAAGTAAAGTCATCGATAGAGAAAGAACGTGACAACAAATATATGTATGGTTCTACCTTTTTTTTATACCACTTATTTTTAATTTTCTATCTTTGTGATATATATTAGTTTTTAATATTATTAAGATAGACCACAAATGTTATCAACTTTCGTAATACAATAAAAAAGTATCTTTCTGAAATTCGAAAAGGAGTTACTACGTGATCGGAAATATGCTGGTGATAGGTTAAATGATGTATGCAAGTTTCTCGATCATTTTTTATGATGGGGTTGAAGAAACAACGAATTGGAAAATAGGTGATCTTATAGCATAGTTAGAATCTAATATAATGCTTAATAAATTTCTTCTTCTCGAGTGTAGAAGTAACATTTGCCTAATTGATGTTATAACTTTTGTATGTGAGTAGTTGCAGGTTTTGCCATAAATAAGTGAAAGATATTCATTATTTACACTATTTGTGATCGGGTCTAAAGATGAAAATAGTGCTAGAATGCATTCTGTTACAATTGCGTCATTTAGTTCAACCGTTTACTTTTTTGTTATACACTTAGGTTAAGTAATTATTTTTTAATAAAGTACATATTTTTTAACTCACTATTTTCTTCATATATACTTGCTTACAACTTATCACACTCAATTCCGTTATGATGCATTTATTTATTTTCATATATCTTTTTAATGGTCTAATGTTAATTGATATTGCACTCTTTCTAATAGGTTACTTGGGTTACTCGGTCATTCAATTGATAAAACTTTTATTTGTTACTAATTAGAATTATTTTAATATACCAACAGAAATAATAATAGCTATTGTTAGCGAAATATATTAAAATTTTAAAAATTATTCCAACTTATTATTTATTTCAAACTAGAATATGAACTATAATAAAAAGTAAAAAATATATCTTATATTATAATATTTTTTGGTTTGTATTTGGTTTATCCACCTAATTATCTCAAGTTCAGTTAAAATGGAAACTAAAGAGAATATGATATCAGTAATGATATTTTAATTTTAATATATATTTTACTATCTATAGTCTATATAATCGAGAGACGTTGATAATGATTATGTACATGCAGAAATTATAACGAGTCTATCTACTGCCAAGCATGTGCTTTTCTCAATACTTTAAATTCCTACCCCTGAAAATAAATAATATCTTTCAAATTAATTAAAAAATATCATTGTATGTTTAAGTTTTACAATGATGATAAATAAAACATAGAGTCAAACAATTTTCAGTATAGGATTGTATCTACCACACTGTGTTTTGTCAATGGTTAACTTTATATTGCACTTTCAAGAGAGATATCAATATCGACAACAAGAGTCTCGGTCGTGATAGAATAACCAAAACTGATAAAGGATGACACACATCAGGAATATCATCAATAAGGAATTATAGGTGAGATACATCGCATGTTTGTACCTTACAAAATTAAATTAAGTAAACAGAATCACATGGATAGCTAATTAAATTTTTATTATTTATCTTCATAGATTTAGAGGCCATCTAATCATCTTGACCTCGACAAAAAAGTCATCATATGATGATCTACATTAAATATTTACATAAACAAATACTTTATTAAATTCTTTCACGTAAATTTTATTTTTCTAATATCGATATTATTTGTAAAACTCTGTATTATATAACTTGGCATACACGTGCAATGCAGGTGTTGAGAAACTAGTTCAATTTAAAAGGCTGCTGGTCCAACAATAACCTTTGAAAGAAAATTGATCCTAAAAAAAACAAAAGGTATACTTGATAAACAACACAAAAATGATACAGTCCTAAATTTTCCTGACTTGGGCCCAAATGAGCCCATATCGATGGAACAACTGCATCTGGTACGAAAGGTAATTGATATTTGCCCCTCAGTCAACATGGGCCAATATTGGGCCCAATTTTGTGATCCAACTGGTTCACTCCATGCAAAACCAAATGCTTAAGTTCAAAACAAAGTAAAGCAGGCCACACCAAATTTGAAATGCCATTAACTGCAGCACCCTTTTAACAAATGACCCCAGGGTCATCCAGAGCTAATTAATTAGGACTAAGGAAACATACACATACTTAATTTCCAAGTTTAATGGTTGCAACAAGAGAGGAACAAATAAACACCTTTGAATAACTCAAAGCTAAGTAATTGTTAGGCATCATTTTTTTTGGGGGGGGGGGGGGGGGGGGAAGGGGAGATAACTTTGGGTAAGAAAGATTTTGTTAAGCAAGATTTCTTACAATGGGTAAGAATACTTTTGGGTAATTAGTAAGAANGGGGGGAAGGGTGGCAAATGAACCTCTATGCCAAACACAGGGGACATATTCTGTAATATGTACACTTAAGGATGTAAATAAGTGAAAACTCAAAAAAAAAATACAGAAGATCATACATGGCTTAGCAAGTTTAGGATTCAACTGAACTGTGAATTCATGGTTTGAATCACTGTTCTTCGAGAATACCAATGCCTTGCTTAAATTCTAATAAAACAATACACTAAACAAGTAATACCAACACAAATTCTGAAAGAATACATAAGCTATACATAGAAATCAATTCCCAACAGATCTAACAACTTAAAATGAACAGACTCGATTCAATTGCATTTAAACCAAACCAGCTACTATCATTACACAAACGAATGGTAAAATGACTACATACAAGAACCAGACTGGAATAGATATCAAACTAAGCTACCATATGACATTCATAAGCTAAATCTATGGTTATATTGTTCATAGCTTGGAAGACAGCAAATGGAATTTCTAAACATAACAAAGCAGATATGTATGCTACATTACTAATTCGACTCAAACTGAATAAAACTCAAAGCCTCAAGCTCCATTTGTGATTCTTAAATCAAGTTTTTCATTCAAATGGGGTGCAAAAGTGTATACCTGAAAACGAACAAAACAAGAAATGAAGTATCAGTAGGTGCATCAATAGAAATCAACACCACAACATCCAGCAAAAAAAATAGCTCCAATCCCAGAACTAAATCTAACTGCTTGATGTCAAGTTCAGACAAATAATAACCCAGCAATATTTCAAACCAAGGCTTTTGATGACCACTTTTAATCCATTTCTCACTCGGGTGGATCAAAAACCGTTTTAGAAATTGAAAAGCAGTCAAAACCACTGAGGGAATCTAATGAAATAGTAAAACTTGTGTTTCTGTATATGAATTAGAATGTTCAAGCTTGGGGAACTTCAGAAACCAACAAAGAGAAGAAAAGTTTCAATAGAACAGTAGAGTCGTTTCAGAAATCCTCACTTTTCTATCTTTTTTAAGTTCTTCTTTTTGTATACCAATGTCTCTCTCTCTCCCCCCTTTAAACTTCAGACCTCCTCCTTATATATCATTGAATATCCTCCTATGTTCTGAATTCTGTCTTCTTTTAATCCTGTCCAGCCCCTTTCCATATTGTATTCCCCTTTACATATATATTTTTCAGCCTTTTAATTATGCCTCCCATGTTATCTAATTTCCAGCTCTTAAAAGGGCATTGAACTAATGACATCTCCACTACCAATACCCTTTTCTAATTTTTTTATTCATTCCACTACTTAGTAACATTTTTTTTATTATTCCAGTAGTGTACCACTAGATAATGTTGGCAGACCCTATTCAATTATTGGAATTTCCTTATCCGTTTCCTAAACTATCCTCTATTACCCTGTTAATTATCACTCCTAAGTTCTAAATTATCACAATTACAATAAAATTAAAAAGAAGAATTAATTCCTTCAACTGGATCGAAATCCAGAATCAGCCATAGGATTAATTAACGGCATACACAAATATGAAATGAACTACAGAAAACGAACGGGAAATTCAGACTTTCAAACTTAATTCAAATCTTAATTAAACTGTTCGAAGAAAAGAAGAAGAAGAAAATAAGAAGAAAGAAAGCTGAAATGTCGAAATGAATCAAAATATAGAAGGAACTTACCTAACAAACTCGAACTCGCGAGTGACCCCACCGATTTAAACCGCAAAATAGTGCCAATCTCTTGTTCTTTGTCAAGAACAAGCGAGGGACGCTATTTTGCGATAAAAATCGGCCCCAAAGCTTCTTGCATACTGCAGTCAAAACAATCATGTGCATGTTCAAGTTTGAGCCCCAAAATCTTGAACCTCTGATTCATTATACAAGGAGTTCGAGGGGTATTCGAGGGTAAATGGCTACAGATTTGGAAAGAGAGGAGTGAGGAGCTCTTGTGGTATAAATTTATTGTCGGTTGGAGGCAGTGCCGCCACCGGAGAATCTGTGGCGGCACTAGGGTTCATGGTTTCAAATCAATATTCGACAAGATCCAGGGATATTCGAAGGAAAGTAAGTTAGGATTTGGGAAGAGGAGGGTGAGAGGATTCTACAATGTATTTTTAGGACTGAGCGGCCACCGTCCACCGCCGTGGGCGATTTTCAGCAAGCAGAAGGCTGCGGAGTGAGGCGGATGGTCAATAGCGTCTCTGAAGGAGAGAGACGAGAGTGGGCGGAGGGGGTTCTGAGGGGTCAGGTCATTAGATTAGTTTTATTAAAATTGGGAAAATGTATTTTGACCGTTGGATTGAAATGGATCGATGGCTCAGATCAATTCATACACAGGAAACGGGGTCATTTTGGTCACATGGGTACTGGATCAGTGCGGGCGGGTCGGGCTTGGGTTGTGGGTAAGGTTTTTGACCATTTGATCAAACTAAACGAACGGTCCAGATTAAATCATCTCCAAATGACGTCGCTTGGTCTCACTGGTGACGAACTGGGTTTCAGGCAGGTATTGGGAGGGTAATTTGTTTGGGCTGGGGATTTTGGCCCAAATTTTTCCTCTTTAATTTAATTCTTTTCCTTTTTCTATTTATTTCCCAAACTATTTTCCAAAAATCCTGAATTAAATTATAAAACCCTAAATTAGCTTTAAAAATATTAAATAATTCTAAGTAGTAATTATCACAAATAATAAAATACCAAATTAAAAAAAAAATCATAAAATTTGACATTAAACACTAAAATGCAAAATACGTTATTTTTTGTGAATTTTTTATTTTTTTGTAAAACAATAATTTACTTAAAATATAAAAAGGTGAATATATCAAATCCTAAATGCATATGCTATATTTTTTTATATTTTTCCATTAATTTACACAAAATAAACATGCATAGACAAATGCAACTAAAAATAGAAAATACGACGAAATCCACAAAATTAAAAATAAAGAAAAAATTATTTTATTTTGAATTTTCTGGGAGTAATTCACATAGGGCAAAAATCACGTGCAAAGGTAAAGTGAGCGGATACGAGTAATTTTTTGCCCATTTGAATACTCCGTGGGAAGCATCTTTTGAAAGATTTGACTGAACCTCTGCTTTAAAGGTTTCCTACATATCCTTGGCTAAAAAGGAATTAGGTCAATGTAGTCTGGGAAGTTTTGGTAGTTGGGACTACCATGGAGCTGTGATCTCACTGTTGCTGTTGTTGCTGCTACTGCTTACTAACATCCTTATTACACCATGAAAGAATAAAAGAAGCTAGAGTAAGCTATGTTCTATGCATTGCAAAGATCTATTATATACTTCTCAAGCTTGATCTTGCAGTTTCTGCTGCTTTTTTGACTTGTATTCTACAAGCGAGATTTCTTTTGTTGCCGACTTGAATTCTAATCTGGAATGCTTTCCCTTTTCTTTAGGTGGGCGCTTCACTGCTTGACTTGAATTGTTCTTCCTTGTTTTCCAGGTGGACGCCCGACTTCCAAAATCTTCAACTATTGTTCCTAGTTCTCCAGGTGGATGCCTGACTTTCAAAAACTTAAACTATTGTTCCTTTTTCTCCAGGTGGATGCCTGGCTTCAAAAATCTTCAACTATTGTTCCTTGTTCTCCAGGTGGACGCCTGACATCAAAAAACTTCAACTATTGTTCCTTGTTCTTCAGGTGGACGCCTGACTTCCAAAAACTTCAACTATTGTTCCTTGTTCTTCAGGTGGACGCCTGACTTCCAAAAACTTCAACTATTGTTCCTTGTTCTTCAGGTGGACACCTGACTTCCAAAATCTTCAACTATTGTTCCTTGTTCTTCAGGTGGACGCCTGACTTCCAAAATCTTCAACTATTGTTCCTTATTCTCCAGGTGGACGCCTGACATTCAAAATGTTCAACTATTGTTCCTTATTCTCCTGGTGGACGTCTGACTTCCAAAATATTCAACTATTGTTCCTTTTTCTCCAGGTGGACGCCCGACTTTCATAATTTCAACTATTCTTCCTTGTTCTCCAGTTGGGAACTTGACTTCCAAAAACTTCAACTATTGTTCCTTGTTCACTAGGCGGACGCCTGACTTCATAAAACTTCAACTATTGTTCCTTGTTCTTCAGGCTGACGCCTGACTTCCAAAATCTTCAACTATTGTTCCTTGTTCTTTAGGTGGACGCCTGACTTTCAAAATCTTCCACTATTGTTCCTTGTTCTCCAGGTGGACGCCTGACTACCAAAATCTTCAACTATTGTTCCTTGTTCTCCAGGTGTACGCATGACTTCCAAAATCTTCAACTATTGTTCCTTATTCTCCAGGTGGACGCCTGACTTCCAAAATGTTCAACTATTGTTCCTTGTTCTACAAGTGGACGTCTGACTTCCAGAATCTTCAACTATTGTTCCTTGTTCTCCAGGTGGACGCCCGACTTTCATAATTTCAACTATTGTTCCTTGTTCTCCAGTTGGGCACTTGACCTCCAAAAACTTTAACTATTGTTCCTTGTTCTCTAGGCAGACGCCTGACTTCAAAAAACTTCAACTATTGTTCCTTGTTCTTCAAGCGGACGCCTGACTTCCAAAATATTCAACTATTGTTCCTTGTTCTTCAGGTGGACGCCTGACTTGCAAAATCTTCCACTATTGTTCCTTGTTCTCCAGGTAGACGCCTGACTTTCAAAATCTTCCACTATTGTTCCTTGTTCTCCAGGTGGACGCCTGACTACCAAATCTTCAACTATTGTTCCTTATTCTCCAGGTGTACGCATGACTTCCAAATTCTTCAACTATTGTTCCTTGTTCTCCAAGTGTAGGCCTGACTTCCAAAATCTTTAACTATTGTTCCTTGTTCTCCAGGTGGACGACTGACTTCCAAAAACTTCAACTATTGTTCCTTGTTCTCCTGGTGGACGCCTCACTTCCAGAAACTTCAACTATTGTTCCTTGTTCTCCAGGTGGACTCCTGACTTACAAAAACTTCAACCATTGTTCCTTGTTCTCCAGGTAGATGCCTGACTTCAAAAAACTTCAACTATTGTTCCTTGTTCTTCAGGTGGACGCCTAACTTCTAAAAACTTCAACTATTCTTTCTTATTGTCCAGCTGGATGCCTGACTTCCAAATACTTCAGCTATTGTTCCTTGCTCTCCAGGTGGATGCCTGACTTCAAAAAATATCAACTATTGTTCCATGTTCTTAATGTGGATGGCTGACTTCCAAAATCATCAACTATTGTTCCTTGTTCTCCTGGTGGATGCCTTACTTCAAAAAACTTCAACTATTCTTCCTTGTTCTCCAGCTGGACGCCTAACTTCAAAAATTTTCAACGATTTTTCTTTGTTCTCCAGGTGGATGCCTGACTTCCAAAATCTTCAACTGTCGTTCCTTGTTCTCCAGGTGGACACCTGACTTCCAAAATCTTTAACGATTGTTTTTTGTTCTCCAGGTGGACGCCTGACTTCCAAAATCTTCCACTATTGTTCCTTGTTCTCCGGGTGGACGCCTGATTTCAAAATCTTCCACTATTGTTCCTTGTTCTCCAGGTGGACGTCTGACTACGAAAATCTTCAACCATTGTTCCTTGTTCTCCAGGTGTACGCCTGACTTCCAAAATCTGCAACTATTGTTCCTTGTTCTCCAGGTGTATGCCTGACTTTCAAAATCTTCAACTATTTTTCCTTGTTGTCCAGGTGGACGCCTGACTTCAAAAATCATCAACAATTGTTACTTGTTCTCCAGCTGGATGCTTGAATGCCAATATATTCAAATATTATTCCTTGTTCTCCATGCAGACGCCTGACATCCGAAATCCTCAACTATTGTTCCTTGTTCTCCAGGTGGACGCCCGACTTTCATAATTTCAAATATTCTTCCTTGTTAACCAGTTGGACACTTGACTTCCAAAAACTTCAACTATTGTTCCTTTTTCTCTAGGCGGACGCCTTACTTCAAAAACATTCAACTATTGTTCCTTGTTCTTCAGGCGGACGCCTGACATCCAAAATCTTCAACTATTATTCCTTGTTCTTCAGGTGGACGCCTGACTTCCAAAATCTTCCACTATTGTTCCTTGTTCTCCGGGTGGACGCCTGATTTCAAAATCTTCCACTATTGTTCCTTGTTCTCTAGGTGGACGCCTGACTACGAAAATCTTCAACTATTGTTCCTTGTTCTCCAGGTGTACGCCTGACTTCCAAAATCTGCAACTATTGTTCCTTGTTCTCCAGGTGTATGCCTGACTTTCAAAATCATCAACTATTGTTCCTTGTTCTCCAGGTGGACGCCTAACTTCCAAAAACTTCAACTATTGTTCCTTGTTCTCCAGGTGTATGCCTGACTTTCAAAATCATCAACTATTGTTCCTTGTTCTCCAGGTGGACGCCTAACTTCCAAAAACTTCAACTATTGTTCCTTGTTCTCCAGGTGTATGCCTGACTTTCAAAATCATCAACTATTGTTCCTTGTTCTCCAGGTGGACGCCTAACTTCCAAAAACTTCAACTATTGTTCCTTGTTCTCCAGGTGTATGCCTGACTTTCAAAATCATCAACTATTGTTCCTTGTTCTCCAGGTGGACGCCTAACTTCCAAAAACTTCAACTATTGTTCCTTGTTCTCCAGGTGTATGCCTGACTTTCAAAATCATCAACTATTGTTCCTTGTTCTCCAGGTGGACGCCTAACTTCCAAAAACTTCAACTATTGTTCCTTGTTCTCCAGGTGTATGCCTGACTTTCAAAATCATCAACTATTGTTCCTTGTTCTCCAGGTGGACGCCTAACTTCCAAAAACTTCAACTATTGTTCCTTGTTCTCCAGGTGTATGCCTGACTTTCAAAATCATCAACTATTGTTCCTTGTTCTCCAGGTGGACGCCTAACTTCCAAAAACTTCAACTATTGTTCCTTGTTCTCCAGGTGTATGCCTGACTTAAAAAAACTTCAACTATTCTTCCTTTTTCTCCAGGTGGATACCTGACTTCCAAAATCTTCAACGATTGTTCTTTATTCTCCCGGTGGACGCCTGACTTCATAAAACTTCAACTATTCTTCCTTGTTCTCCAGGGGGATGCCTGACTTCCAAAATTTTCAACGATTGTTCTTTGTTCTCTTGGTGGACGCCTGACTACTAAAATCTTCAACTATTGTTCCTTTTTCTCTAGGTGGTGTCCTGACTTCCTAAATCCTCAACTATTGTTCCTTGTTCTCCAGGTGGACGCATGACTTCCAAAAACTTCAACTATTGTTCCTTGTTCTCCAGGTGGACTCATGACTTACAAAAACTTCAAATATTGTCCAGACGACGTCGCTTGGTCTCGCTGGTGACGAACTAGGTTTCAAGCAGGTATTGGGCGGGTAATTTTTTTGGGCTGCGGATTTTGGCCCAAATTTTTTCTCTTCAATTTAATTCTTTTCCTTTTTCTATTTATTTCCCAAACTATTTTCCAAAAATCCTAAATTAAATTATAAAACCCTAAATTAGCTTTAAAAATATTAAATAATTCTAAGTAGTAATTATCACAAATAATTAAATACCAAATTAAAAGAAAATCATAAAATTTGACATTAAACACTAAAAGTGCAAAATACGTTATTTTTTGTGAATTTTTTATTTTTTTGTAAAACAATAATTTACTTAAAATCTAAAAAGGTGAATAAATCAAATCCTAAATGCATATGCTATATTTTTTGTATTTTCCCATTAATTTACACAAAATATACATGCATAGACAAATGCAACTAATAATAGAAAATACGACGAAATCCAGAAAATTACAAATAAAGAAAAAATTATTTTATTTTGAATTTTCTGGGAGTAATTCACATAGGGCAAAAATCACGTGCAAAGATAAAGTGAGCGGATACGAGTAATTTTTTGCCCGTTTGAATACTCCGTGGGAAGCATCTTTTGAATAATTTGACCGAACCTCTGCTTCAAAGCTTTCCTACATATCCTTGGCTAAAAAGAAATTAGGTCAATGTAGTTTGGGAAGTTTTGGTAGCTAGGACTACCATGAAGGTGTGATCTCACTGTTGCTGTTGTTGCTGCTACTGCTTACTAACATCCTTATTACACCATGAAAGAATAAAAGAAACTAGACTAAGCTATGTTCTTTGCATTGCAAAGATCTATTATATACTTCTCAAGATTGATCTTGCAGTTTCTGCTGCTTGTTTGACTTGTATTCTACAAGCGAGATTGCTTTTGTTGCCGACTTGAATTGTAATCTGGAATGCTTTCCCTTTTCTTTAGGTGGGCACTTCACTGCTTGACTTGAATTGTTCTTCCTTGTTTTCCAGGTGGACGCCCGACTTCCAAAAACTTCAACTATTGTTCCTTGTTCTACAGGTGGATGCCTGACTTCCAAAAACTTAAACTATTGTTCTTTTTTCTCCAGGTGGATGCCTGGCTTCAAAAATCTTCAACTATTGTTCCTTGTTCTCCAGGTGGATTCCTAACTTCCAAAAACTTCAACTATTATTCCTTGTTCTTCAGGTGGATGCCTGACTTCCAAAAACTTCAACTATTATTCCTTGTTCTTCAGGTGGACACCTTACTTCCAAAATCTTGAACTATTGTTCCTTGTTCTTCAGGTGGATGCCTGACTTCCAAAATCTTCAACTATTGTTCCTTGTTCTCCAGGTGGACGCCTGACTTCCAAAATGTTCAACTATTGTTCCTTGTTCTCCAGGTGGACGTCTGACTTCCAAAATCTTCAACTATTGTTCCTTGTTCTCCAGGTGGACGCCCGACTTTAATAATTTCAACTATTCTTCCTTGTTCTCCAGTTGGGTACTTGATTTCCAAAAACTTCAACTATTGTTCCTTGTTCTCTAGGCGGACGCCTGACTTCAAAAAACTTCAACTATTGTTCCTTGTTCTTCATGCGGACGCCTGACTTCCAAAATCTTCAACTATTGTTCCTTGTTCTTCAGGTGGACGCCTGACTTGCAAAATCTTCTACTATTGTTCCTTGTTCTCCAGGTGGACGCCTGACTACCTAAATCTTCAACTATTGTTCCTTGTTATCCAGGTGTACGCATGAATTCCAAAATCTTCAACTATTGTTCCTTGTTCTCCAGGTGTATGCCTGACTTCCAGAATCTTCAACTATTATTCCTTGTTCTCCAGGTGGACGCCTGACTTCCAAAAACATCAACTATTGTTCCTTGTTCTCCTGGTGGACGCCTCACTTCCAGAAACTTCAACTATTTTTACTTGTTCTCCAGGTGGACTCCTGACTTACAATAATTTCAACCATTGTTCCTTGTTCAAAAAACTTCAACTATTGTTCCTTGTTCTTCAGGTGGACGCTTAACTTCCAGAAACTTCAACTATTCTTTCATGTTCTCCAGCTGGACGCCTGACTTCCAAATACTTCAACTATTTTTCATTACTATCCAGGTGGATGCCTGACTTCAAAAAATATCAACTATTGTTCCTTGTTCTTAAGGTGGACGGCTGACTTCCAAAATCATCAACTATTGTTCCTTGTTCTCTAGGTGGATGCCTTACTTCAAAAAACTTCATCTATTCTTCCTTGTTCTCCAGGTGGACGCCTGACTTCAAAAATTTTCAGCGATTGTTCTTTGTTCTCCAGGTGGATGCCTGACTTCCAAAATCTTCAACTGTTGTTCCTTTTTCTCCAGGTGGACACCTGACTTCCAAAATATTCAACGATTGTTCTTTGTTCTCTTGTACGCCTGACTTCAAAAATCATCAACAATTGTTCCTTGTTCTCCAGCTGGACGCTTGAATTCCAATATCTTCAAATATTATTCCTTGTTCTCCATGCGGACGCCTGACTTCCGAAATCCTCAACTATTGTTCCTTGTTCTCCAGGTGGACGCCCGACTTTCATAATTTCAACTATTCTTCCTTGTTCCCTAGTTGGGCACTTAACTTCCAAAAACTTCAACTATTGTTCCTGTTTCTCTAGGCAGACGCCTGACTTCAAAAACATTCAACTATTGTTCCTTGTTCTTCAGGCGAATGCCTGACTTCCAAAATCTTCAACTATTGTTCCTTGTTCTTTAGGTTGACGCCTGACTTCCAAAATCTTCCACTATTGTTCCTTGTTCTCCATATGGACGCCTGACTTTCAAAATCTTCCACTATTGTTCCTTGTTCTCCAGGTGGACGCCTGACTACCAAAATCTTCAACTATTGTTCCTTGTTCTCCAGGTGTACGCCTGACTTCCAAAATCTTCAACTATTTTTCCTTGTTCGCCAGGTGTATGCCTGACTTCCAAAATCTTCAACTATTGTTCCTTGTTCTCCAGGTGGATGCCTAACTTCCAAAAACTTCAACTATTGTTCCTTGTTCTCCAGGTGTATTCCTGACTTAAAAAAACTTCAACTATTCTTCCTTTTTCTCCAGGTGGATGCCCGACTTCCAAAATCATCAACGATTGTTCTTTATTCTCCAGGTGGACGCCTGACTTCAAAAAACTTCAACTATTGTTCCTAGTTCTTCAGGTAGACGCCTAACTTCCAGAAACTTCAACTATTGTTTCTTGTTCTCCAGGTGGACTCCTGACTTCCAAAAACATCAACTATTGTTCCTTGATCTCCAAGTGGATGTCTGACTTCAAAAAACTTCAACTATTGTTTCTTGTTCTTAAGGTGGATGGCTGACTTCCAAAATCTTCAACAATTGTTCTTTGTTCTCCAGGTGGACGCATGACTTCCAAAAAATTCAACTTTTCTTCCTTGTTCTCTAGATGGACGCCCTACTTCCAAAATCTTCAGCGATTGTTCTTTTTTCTCCAGGTGGATGCCTGACTTCAAAAATCTTCAACTACTGTTCCTTGTTGTCCAGGTGGACGCCTGACTTCCAAAATCTTCAACTATTGTTCCTTGTTCTTCAGGTGGACGCCTGACTTCCAAAATCTTCCACTAGTGTTCCTTGTTCTCCGGGTGGACGCCTGAGTTTCAAAATCTTCCACTATTGTTCCTTGTTCTCTAGGTGGACGCCTGACTACCAAAATCTTCAACTATTGTTCCTTGTTCTCCAGGTGTATGCCTGACTTCCAAAATCTTCAACTATTGTTCCTTATTCTCCAGGTGGACGTCTGACTTACAAAATCTTCAGCGATTGTTCATTGTTCTCCAGGTGGATGCCTGACTTCCAAAATCTTCAACTATTGTTCCTTTTTGTCCAGGTGGACGCCTGACTTCCAAAATCTTCAACGATTATTCTTTTTTCTCCAGGTGGATGCCTGACTTCGAAAATCTTCAACTACTGTTCCTTGTTGTCTAGGTGGACGCCTGACTTCCAAAATCTTCAACTATTGTTCCTTGTTCTCCAGGTAGATGCCTGACTTCAAAAAACTTCAACTATTGTTCCTAGTTCTTCAGGTGGACGCCTAACTTCCAGAAACTTTAACTATTGTTTCTTGTTCTCCAGGTGGACGCCTGACTTCCAAAAACTTCAACTATTATTCCTTGATCTCCAAGTGGATGCCTGACTTCAAAAAACTTCAACTATTGTTCCTTGTTCTTAAGGTGGACGACTGACTTCCAAAAACTTAAACAATTGTTCTTTGTTCTCCAGGTGGACGCCTGACTTCCAAAAAATTCAACTATTCTTCCTTATTCTCTAGGTGGACGCCTGACTTCAAAAATCTTCAACGATTGTTCTTTTTTCTCCAGGTGGATGCCTGACTTTCAAAATCTTCAACTACTATTCCTTATTGTCCAGGTGGACGCCTGACTTCCAAAATCTTCAACTATTGTTCCTTGTTCTCCATGTGGACACCTGACATCCAAAAATTTTCAACTATTGTTCCTTGTTCTCGAGGTGGACACCTGACTTCCTAAATCCTCAACTATTTTTCCTTGTTTTCCAGGTGGACGCCTGAATTCCAAAATCTTCAACAATTGTTCCTTGTTCTCCAGTTGGACGCCTGACTTCCAAAATCTTCAACTATTGTTCCTTATTCTCCAGGTGGACGCCTGACTTACAAAATCTTTAACGATTGTTCTTTGTTCTCCAGGTGGATGCCTGACTTACAAAATCTTCAGCTATTGTTCCTTGTTGTCCAGGTGGATGCCTGACTTGCAAATCTTCAACTGTTGTTCCTTGTTATCCAGGTGGACGCCTGACTTCCAAAAACTTCAACTATTGTTCCTTGTTCTCCAGGTGTGTGCCTCACTTCCAAATAATTCAACTATTGTTCCTAGTTCTCCACGTAGATGCCTGACTTCAAAAAACTTCAACTATTGTTCCTTGTTCTTCAGGTGAACGCCTAACTTCCAAAAAGTTCAATTATTGTTTCTTTTTCTCCAGGTGGACGCCTGACTTCCAAAAACATCAACTATTGTTCCATGTTCTCCAGGTGGATGCCTGACTTCAAAAAACTTCAACTATTGTTCCTTGTTCTTAAGGTGGACGACTGACTTCCAAAATCTTCAACTATTGTTACTTGTTCTCCAAGTTGACGCCTGACTTCAAAAAACTTCAACTATTCTTCTTTGTTCTCCAGGTAGACGCCTGACTTCGAAAATCTTCAACGATTGTTCTTTGTTCTCCAGGTGGACGCCTGACTACCAAAATTTTCAACTATTGTTCCTTGTTCTCTAGGTGGACGCCTGACTTCCTAAATCCGCAACTATTGTTCCTTGTTCTCTAGGTGGACGCCTGACTTCCAAAAACTTCAACTATTCTTCCTTGTTCTCCAGTTAGATGCCTGACTTCAAAAAAACTTCAACTATTGTTCCTTGTTCTTCAGGTGGATGCCTAACTTCCATAAACTTCGACTATTATTTCTTGTTCTCCAGGTGGTCGCCTGACTTCCAAAAACTTCAACTATTGTTCCTTGTTCTCCAGGTGGATACCTGACTTCAAAAAATTTCAACTATTGTTCCTTGTTCTTAAGGTGGACAGGTGACTTCCAAAATCTTCAACAATTGTTCCTTGTTTTCCAGGTGGACGCCTGACTTCCAAAAACTTCATCTATTCTTCCTTGTTCTCCTGGTGGACGGCTGACTTCCAAAATCTTCAATGATTGTTCTTTGTTCTCCAGGTGGATGCCTGACTTCAAAAATCTTCAACTATTGTTCCTTGTTGTCCAGATGGACGCCTAACTTCCTAAATCCTTAAACTATTTTTCCTTGTTCTCGAGGTGGACGCCTAACTTCCTAAATCCTTAACTATTGTTCCTTGTTCTCCAGGTGGACGCCTGTCTTACAAAATCTTCAACGATTATTCTTTGTTCTCCAGGTGGATGCCTGACTTCAAAAATCTTCAACTATTCTTCCTTGTTCTCTAGGTGGATGTCTGACTTCCAAAATCTTCAACGATTCTTCTTTTTTCCCCAGGTGGATGCCTGACTTACAAAATCTTCAACTACTGTTCCTTGTAGTCCAGGTGGATGCCTGACTTCCAAAATCTTCAACTATTGTTCCTTGTTCTCCATGTGGATGCCTGGCTACCAAAATCTTCAACTATTGTTCCTTGTTCTCGAGGTGGATGCCTGACTTCCTAAATCCTCAACTATTGTTTCCTGTTCTCCAGGTGGACGCCTGACTTCCAAAATCATCAACTATTGTTCCTTGTTCTCCAGTTGGACGCCTGACTTCCAAAATCTTCAACTATTGTTCGTTATTCTCCAGGTGGACGCCTGATTTCCAAAATCTTCAACTATTGTTCCTTGTTCTCGAGGTGGACGCCTGACTTCCTAAATCCTCAACTATTGTTCCTTGTTGTCCAGGTGGATGCATGACTTACAAAATCTTCAACTATTTTTCCTTGTTCTCCAGTTGGACGCCTGACTTTCAAAATCTTCAACTATTGTTCCTTATTCTCCAGGTGGACGCCTGACTTCCAAAATCTTCAACTATTGTTCCTTGTTCTCGAGGTGGACGCCTGACTTCCTAAATCCTCAACTATTGTTCCTTGTTTTCCAGGTAGACGCTTGACTTCCAAAATCTTCAACTATTGTTCCTTGTTCTCCAGTTGGACGCCTGACTTCCAAAATCTTCAACTATTGTTCCTTGTTCTCCAGTTGGACGCCTGACTTCCAAAATCTTCAACTATTGTTCCTTATTCTCCAGGTGGACGCCTCACTTACAAAATCTTTAACGATTGTTCATTGTTCTCCAAGTGGATGCCTGACTTCCAAAATATTCAACTATTGTTCCTTGTTGTCCAGGTGGATGCATGACTTGCAAATCTTCAACTATCGTTCCTTGTTCTCCAGGTGGACGCCTGACTTCCAAAAACTTTAACTATTGTTCCTTGTTCTCCAGGTGGACGCCTGACTTCCAAAGACTTCAACTATTCTTCCTTGTTCTCCAGGTGGACGCCTGACTTCCAAAATCTTCAATGATTGTTCTTTGTTCTCTAGGTTGATGCCTGACTTCCAAAATCTTCAACTATTGTTCCTTGTTCTGCAGGTGGATGCCTGACTTGCAAATCTTCAACTATTGTTCCTTGTTCTCCAGGAGGACGCCTGACTTCCAAAAACTTTAACTATTGTTCCTTGTTCTCCAGGTGGATGCCTCACTTCCAAAAACTTCAACTATTGTTCCTTGTTCTCCACGTAGATGCCTGACTTCAAAAAACTTCAACTATTGTTCCTTGTTGTCCAGGTGGATGCCTGACTTCCAGAAACTTCAACTATTATTCCTTGTTCTCCAAGTGGACGCCTAACTTCCAGAAACTTCAACAATTGTTCCTTGTTCTCCTGGTGGACGCCTGACTTCCAAATCTTTAACTATTGTTCCTTGTTCTTCAGGTGGACGCCTGACTTCAAAAATCTTCAACGATTATTTTTTTTTCTCCAGGTGGATGCCTGACTTCCAAAATCTTCAACTACTATTCCTTGTAGTCCAGGTGGACGCCTGACTTCCAAAATCTTCAACTATTGTTCTTTGTTCTCCTGGTGGACGCCTGGCTACCAAAATCTTCAACTATTGTTCCATGTTCTCGAGGTGGACGCCTTACTTCCTTAATCCTCAACTATTGTTTCCTGTTCTCCAGGTGGACGCCTGACTTCCAAAATCTTCAACTATTGTTCCTTGTTCTCCAGTTGGA
>MU757621.1:0-11430 GCA_026770625.1 Nicotiana glauca | reverse complement strand
AACTATTGTTCCTTGTTCTCCAGGTGGACGCCTGACTTCCAAAAACATCAACTATTGTTCTTTGTTCTCCAGGTGGATGCCTGACTTCAAAAAACTTCAACTATTGTTCCTTGTTCTTAAGGTGGACAACTAACTTCCAAAATCTTCAACAATTGTTCCTTGTTTTCCAGGTGGACGCCTGACTTACAAAATCTTTAACGATTTTTCATTGTTCTCCAGGTGGATGCCTGACTTCCAAAATATTCAACTATTGTTCCTTGTTGTCCAGGTGGATGCCTGACTTGCAAATCTTCAACTATCGTTCCTTGTTCTCCAGGTGGACGCCTGACTTCCAAAAACTTTAACTATTGTTCCTTGTTCTCCAGGTGGACGCCTGACTTTCAAAAACATCAACTATTGTTCTTTGTTCTCCAGGTGGATGCCTGACTTCAAAAAACTTCAACTATTGTTCCTTATTCTTAAGGTGGACAACTGACTTCCAAAATCTTCAACAATTGTCCCTTATTTTCCAGGTGGACGCCTGACTTCCAAAAACTTCAACTATTCTTCCTTGTTCTCCAGGTGGACGCCTGACTTCAAAAATCTTCAATGATTGTTCTTTGTTCTCTAGGTGGATGCCTGACTTCCAAAATCTTCAACTATTGTTCCTTGTTCTGCAGGTGGATGCCTGACTTGCAAATCTTCAACTATTGTTCCTTGTTCTCCAAGAGGACGCCTGACTTCCAAAAACTTTAACTATTGTTCGTTGTTCTCCAGGTGGATGCCTCACTTCCAAAAACTTCAACTATTGTTCCTTGTTCTCCACGTAGATGCCTGACTTCAAAAAACTTCAACTATTGTTCCTTGTTGTCCAGGTGGATGCCTTACTTCCAAAATCTTCAACTACTGTTCCTTGTTCTCCAAGTGGATGACTGACTTCCAAAATCTTCAACAATTGTTCCTTGTTCACCAAGTGGACGCCTGACTTCCAAATCTTTAACTATTGTTCCTTGTTCTTCAGGTGGACGCCTGACTTCAAAAATCTTCAACGATTGTTCTTTTTTCTCCAGGTGGATGCCTGACTTCCAAAATCTTCAACTATTGTTCCTTGTTCTGCAGGTGGATGCCTGACTTGCAAATCTTCAACTATTGTTCCTTGTTCTCCAAGAGGACGCCTGACTTCCAAAAACTTTAACTATTGTTCGTTGTTCTCCAGGTGGATGCCTCACTTCCAAAAACTTCAACTATTGTTCCTTGTTCTCCACGTAGATGCCTGACTTCAAAAAACTTCAACTATTGTTCCTTGTTGTCCAGGTGGATGCCTTACTTCCAAAATCTTCAACTACTGTTCCTTGTTCTCCAAGTGGATGACTGACTTCCAAAATCTTCAACAATTGTTCCTTGTTCACCAAGTGGACGCCTGACTTCCAAATCTTTAACTATTGTTCCTTGTTCTTCAGGTGGACGCCTGACTTCAAAAATCTTCAACGATTGTTCTTTTTTCTCCAGGTGGATGCCTGACTTCCAAAATCTTCAACTACTATTCCTTGTAGTCCAGGTGGACGCCTGACTTCCAAAATATTCAACTATTGTTCCTTGTTCTCCAGGTAGACGCCTGGCTACCAAAATCTTCAACTATTGTTCCATGTTCTCGAGGTGGACGCCTGACTTCCTTAATCCTCAACTATTGTTTCCTGTTCTCCAGGCGGATGCCTGACTTCCAAAATCTTCAACTATTGTTCCTTGTTCTCTAGTTGGACGCCTGACTTCCAAAATCTTCAACTATTGTTCCATATTGTCCAGGTGGACGCTTGACTACCAAAATCTTCAACTGTTGTTCCTTGTTCTCGAGGTGGACGCCTGACTTCCTAAATCCTCAACTATTGTTCCTTGTTTTCCAGGTGGACGCCTGACTTCCAAAATCTTCAACTATTGTTCCTTGTTCTCCAATTGGACGCCTGACTTCCAAAATCTTCAACTATTGTTCCTTATTCTCCATGTGGATGCCTGACTTACAAAATCTTCAACGATTGTTCATTGTTCCCCAGGTGGATTCCTGACTTCCAAAATCTTCAACAATTGTTCCTTGTTGTCCAGGTGGATGCCTGACTTGGAAATCTTCAACTATTGTTCTTTGTTCTCCAGGAGGACGCCTGACTTCCAAAAACTTTAACTGTTGTTCCTTGTTCTCCAGGTGAATGCCTCACTTCCAAAAACTTCAACTAATGTTCCTTGTTCTCCACGTAGATGCTTGACTTCAAAAAACTTCAACTATTGTTCCTTGTTCTCCAGGTGGACGCCTAACTTCCAAAAACTTCAACTATTGTTTCTTGTTCTCCAAGTGGACGCCTGACTTCCAAAAACATCAACTATTGTTCCATGTTCTCCAGGTGGATGCCTGACTTCAAAAAACTTCAACTATTGTTCCTTGTTCTTAAGGTGGACGGCTGACTTCCAAAATCTTCAACTATTGCTACTTGTTCTCCAGGTGGACGCCTGACTTCAAAAAACTTCAACTATTCTTCCTTGTTCTCCAGGTAGACTCCTGACTTCGAAAATCATCAACGATTGTTCTTTGTTCTCCAGGTGGACGCCTGACTACCAAAATCTACAACTATTGTTCCTTGTTCTCTAGGTGGACGCCTGACTTCCTAAATCCGCAACTATTGTTCCTTGTTCTCCAGGTGGACGACTGACTTCCAAAAATATCAACTATTGTTCCTTGTTCTCCAGGTGGTTGCCTGACTTCAAAAAACTTCAACTATTATTCCTTGTTTTTAAGGTGGACGGCTGACTTCCAAAATATTCAACTATTGTTACTTGTTCTCCAGGTGGACGCCTGACTTCAAAAAACTTCAACTATTCTTCCTTGTTCTCCAGGTAGATGCCTGACTTCGAAAATCTTCAACGATTGTTCTTTGTTCTCCAGGTGGACGCCTGACTACCAAAATCTTAAACTATTTTTCCTTGTACTCGAGGTGGACGCCTAACTTCCTAAATCCTCAACTATTATTCCTTGTTCTCCAGGTGGATGCCTAACTTCCAAAATCTTCAACTAATGTTCCTTGTTCTCCAGGTGGACGCATGCCTTACAAAATCTTCAACGATTGTTCTATGTTCTCCAGATGGATGCATAACTTCCAAAATCTTCAAATATTGTTGCTTGTTGTCCAGGTGGATGCCTGACTTCCAAAATCTTCAACTACTATTCCTTGTTCTCCAAGTGGATGGCTGACTTCCAAAATCTTCAATAATTGTTCCTTGTTCACCAGGTGGATGCCTGACTTCCAAAATCTTTGACTATTGTTCCTTGTTCTTCAGGTGGACGCCTGACTTCAAAAATCTTCAACGATTGTTCTTTTTTCTCCAAGTGGATGCCATACTTCCTAAATCCTCAACTATTGTTTCCTGTTCTCCAGGTGGATGCCTGATTTCCAAAATCTTCAACTATTGTTCCTTGTTCTCCAGTTGGACGCCTGACTTCCAAAATCTTCAACTATTGTTTCTTGTTCTCCAGTTGGACGCCTGACTTCAAAAATCTTCAACTATTGTTCCTTATTCTCCAGGTGGACGCCTGACTTCCTAAATCCTCAACTATTGTTCCTTGTTTTCCAGGTGGACGCCTGACTTCCAAAATCTTCAACTATTGTTCCTTGTTCTCCAGTTGGACGCCTGACTTCCAAAATCTTCAACTATTGTTCCTTGTTCTCCAGTTGGACGCCTGACTTCCAAAATCTTCAACTATTGTTCCTTATTCTCCATGTGGATGCCCGACTTACAAAATCTTCAACGATTGTTCATTGTTCTCCAGGTGGATGCCTGACTTCCAAAATCTTCAACTATTGTTCCTTGTTGTCCAGGTGGATGCCTGACTTGCAAATCTTTAACTATTGTTCCTTGTTCTCCAGGAGGACGCCTGACTTCCAAAAACTTTAACTATTGTTCCTTGTTCTCCAGGTGGATGCCTCAGTTCCAAAAACTTTAACTATTGTTCCTTGTTCTCCACGTAGATGCCTGACAACAAAAAACTTCAACTATTGTTCCTTGTTCTTCAGGTGGACGCCTAACTTCCAAAAACTTCAACTATTGTTTCTTGTTCTCCAGGTGGACGCCTGACTTCCAAAAACATCAACTATTGTTCCATGTTCTCCAGGTGGATGCCTGACTTCAAAAAACATCAACTATTGTTCCTTGTTCTTAAGGAGGACGGCTGACTTCCAAAATCTTCAACTATTGCTACTTGTTCTCCAGGTGGACGCTTGACTTCAAAAAATTTCAACTATTCTTCCTTGTTCTCCAGGTAGACGCCTGACTTCGAAAATCTTCAACGATTGTTCTTTGTTCTCCAGGTGGACGCCTGACTTCCAAAAACATCAACTATTGTTCCTTGTTCTCCAGGTGGATGCCTGACTTCAAAAAACTTCAACTATTGTTCTTTGTTCTTAAGGTGGACGTCTGACTTCCAAAATCTTCAACTATTGTTACTTGTTCTCCAGGTGGACGCCTGACTTCAAAAAACTTCAACTATTCTTCCTCGTTCTCCAGGTAGATGCCTAACTTCGAAAATCTTCAACGATTGTTCTTTGTTCTCCAGGTGGACGCCTTATACCAAAATCTTCTACTATTGTTCCTTGTTCTCTAGGTGGACGCCTGACTTCCTAAATTTGCAACTATTGTTCCTTGTTCTCCAGGTGGACGCCTAACTTCCAAAAACTTCAACTATTCTTCCTTGTTCTCCAGTTAGATGCTTGACATAAAAAAACTTCAACTATTCTTCCTTGTTCTTCAGGTGGATGCCTAACTTCCATAAACTTCGACTATTATTTCTTGTTCTCCAGGAGGACGCCTGACTTCCAAAAACTTCAACTATTGTTCCTTTTTCTCCAAGTGGATGCCTGACTTCTAAAAACTTCAACTATTGTTCCTCGTTCTTAAGGTGGACAGCTGACTTCAAAAATCTTTAACAATTGTTCCTTGTTTTCCAGGTGGACGCCTGACTTCCAAAAACTTCAACTATTCTCCCTTGTTCTCCAGGTGGACGCCTGACTTCCAAATTCTTTAATGAATTTTCTTTGTTCTCCAGGTGGATGCCTGACTTCCAAAATCTTATATTATTGTTCCTTGTTGTCCAGGTGGACTCCTGATTTCAAAAATCATAAACTATTGTTCCTTGTTCTCCAGGTGGACGACTGACTTCCAAAATATTAAACTATTGTTCCTTGTTCTCGAGGTGGACGCCTAACTTCCTAAATCCTCAACTATTGTTCATTGTTCTCCAGGTGGACGCCTGACTTACAAAATCCTCAACTATTGTTCCTTGTTCTCCAGGTGGACGCCTGTCCTACAAAATCTTCAACGATTGTTCTTTATTCTCCAGGTGGATGCCTGACTTCCAAAATCTTCAACTGTTGTTCCTTGTTGTCCAGGTGGATGCCTGACTTCCAAAATCTTCAACTATTGTTCCTTATTCTCCAGGTGGATGCCTGACTTCCAAAATCTTGAACTATTGTTCCTTGTTCACCAGGTGGACGCCTGACTTCCAAAATCTTCGACTATTGTTCCTTGTTCTTCAGGTGGACGCCTGACTTCAAAAATCTTCAACTATTGTTCATTGTTCTTCAGGTGGACGCCCGACTTCTAAAAACTTCAACTATTGTGCCTTGTTCTCCAGGTGGACGCCTGACTACCAAAATCTTCAACTATTGTTCCTTGTTCTCAAGGTGGACGCCTGACTTCCTAAATCCTCAACTATAGTTCCTTGTTCTCAAGGTGGACGCCTGACTTCCAAAATCTTCAACTATTATTCCTTGTTCTCCAGTTGGACGCCTGACTTCCAAAATCTTCAACTATTGTTCTTATTCTCCAGGTGGATGCTTGACTTACAAAATCTTCAACGATTGTTCATTGTTCTCCATGTGGATGCCTGACTTCCAAAAACTTCAACTATTCTTCCTTGTTCTCCAGTTAGATGCCTGACTTCAAAAAACATCAACTATTGTTCCTTGTTCTTCAGGTGGATGCCTAACTTCCATAAACTTCGACTATTATTTCTTGTTCTCCAGGTGGTCGCCTGACTTCTAATAACTTCAACTATTGTTCCTTGTTCTCCAGGTGGATGCCTGACTTCCAAAATCTTCAACTATTGTTCTTATTCTCCAGGTGGATGCCTGACTTACAAAATCTTCAACGATAGTTCATTGTTCTCCAAGTGGATGCCTGACTTCCAAAAACTTCAACTATTCTTCCTTGTTCTCCAGTTAGATGCCTGACTTACAAAATCTTCAACAATTTGTTCATTGTTCTCCAGGTGGATGCCTTACTTCCCAAAACTTCAACTATTCTTCCTTGTTCTCCAGTTAGATGTCTGACTTCAAAAAACTTCAACTATTCTTCCTTGTTCTTCAGGTGGATGCCTAACTTCCATAAACTTCGACTATTATTTCTTGTTCTCCAGGTGGTCGCCTGAATTCCAAAAACTTCAACTATTGTTCCTTGTTCTCCAGTTGGACGCCTGACTTCCAAAATCTTCAACTATTGTTCTTATTCTCCAAGTGGATGCCTGACTTACAAAATCTTCAACGATTGTTCATTGTTCTCCAGGTGGATGCCTGACTTCCAAAAACCTCAACTATTCTTCCTTGTTCTCCAGTTAGATGCCTGACTTCAAAAAACTTCACCTATTGTTCCTTGTTCTTCAGGTGGATGCCTAACTTCCATAAACTTTGAATATTATTTCTTGTTCTCCAGGTGGTCGCCTGACTTCAAAAAACTTCAACTATTGTTCCTTGTTCTCCAGGTGGACGCCTGACTACAAAAATCTTAAACTATTTTTCCTTGTACTTGAGGTGGACGCCTAACTTCCTAAATCCTCAACTATTGTTCCTTGTTCTCCAGATGGACTCCTGACTGCCAAAATCTTCAACTAATGTTCCTTGTTCTCCAGGTGGAAACATGCCTTACAAAATCTTCAATGATTGTTCTTTGTTCTCCAGGTGGATGCCTGACTTCCAATATCTTCAACTATTGTTCCTTATTGTCCAGGTGGATGCCTGACTTCCAAAATCTTCAACTACTGTTCCTTGTTCTCCAAGTGGATGCCTGACTTCCAAAATCTTCAACTATTGTTCCTTGTTCACCAGGTGGACGCCTGACTTCCAAAATCTTTGACTATTGTTCCTTGTTCTTTAGGTGGACGCCTGACTTCAAAAATCTTCAACGATTGTTCTTTTTTCTCCAGGTGGATGCCTGACTTACAAAATCTTCAACTACTGTTCCTTGTATTCCAGGTGGACGCCTGACTTCCAAAATCTTCAACTATTGTGCCTTGTTTTCCAGGTGGACGCCTGGCTACCAAAATCTTCAACTATTGTTCCTTGTTCTCCAGGTGGACGCCTGACTTCCTAAATCCTCAATTACTGTTTCCTGTTCTCCGGGTGGACGCCTGACTTCCAAAATTTTCAACTATTGTTCCTTGTTACCCAGTTGGATGCCTGACTTCCAAAATCTTCATCTATTGTTCCTTATTCTCCATGTGGACGCCTGACTTACAAAATCTTCAATGATTGTTCATTGTTCTCCAGGTGGATGCCTGACTTCCAAAATCTTCAACTATTGTTCCTTGTTCTCCAGGTGGATGCCTCACTTCCAAAAAATTCAAATATTGTTCCTTGTTCTCCACGTAGTTGCCTGACTTCAAAAAACTTCAACTATTGTTCTGTGTTCTTCAGGTGGACGCCTAACTTCCAAAAACTTCGACTATTGTTTCTTGTTCTCTAGGTGGACGCCTGACTTCCAAAAACATCAACTATTGTTCCATGTTCTCCAGGTGGATGCCTGACTTAAAAAAACTTCAACTATTGTTCCTTGTTCTTAAGGTGGACGGCTGACTTCCAAAATCTTCAAGTATTGCTACTTGTTCTCCAGGTGGACGCCTGACTTCAGAAAACTTCAACTATTCTTCCTTGTTCCCAGGTAGACGCCTGACTTCGAAAATCTTCAACGATTGTTCTTTGTTCTCCAGGTGGACGCCTGACTACCAAAATCTTCGACTATTGTTCCTTGTTCTCTAGGTGGACGCCTGACTTCCTAAATCCGCAAATATTGTTCCTTGTTCTCCAGGTGGACGCCTGACTTCCAAAAACTTCAACTATTCTTCCTTGTTCTCCTGTTAGATGCTTGACTTCAAAAATTTTCAACTATTTTTCCTTGTTCTTCAGGTGGATGCCTAACTTCCATAAACTTCGACTATTATTTCTTGTTCTTCAGGTGGACGCCCGACTTCCAAAAACTTCAACTATTGTTCCTTGTTCTCCAGGTGGATGCCTGACTTCAAAAAACTTCAACTATTGTTCCATGTTCTTAAGGTGGACAGCTGACTTCCAAAATCTTCAACAATTGTTCCTTGTTTTCCAGGTGGACGCCTGACTTCCAAAAACTTCAACAATTCTTCCTTGTTCTCCAAGTGGACGCCTGACTTCCAAAATCTTCAATGATTGTTCTTTGTTCTCCAGGTGGATGTCTGACTTCCAAAATCTTCAACTATTGTTCCTTGTTGTGCAGGTGGACGCCTGACTACCAAAATCTTAAACTATTTTTCCTTGTTCTCGAGGTGGACGCCTAACTTCCTAAATCCTCAACTAATGTTCCTTGTTCTCCAGGTGGACGCCTGACTTCCAAAAACTTCAACTAATGTTCCTTGTTCTCTAGGTGGACGCCTGCCTTACAAAATCTTCAACGATTGTTTTTTGTTCTCCAGGTGGATTCCTTATTTCCAAAATCTTCAACTATTGTTCCTTGTTGTCCAAGTGGATGCCTGACTTCCAAAATCTTCAACCACTGTTCCTTGTTCTCCAAGTGGATGCCTGACTTCCAAAATCTTCAACTATTGTTCCTTGTTCACCAGGTGGACGCCTGACTTCCAAAATCTTTGACTATTGTTCCTTGTTCTTGAGGTGGACGCCTGACTTCAAAAATCTTCAATTATAGTTCATTTTTTTCCAGGTGGACGCCTGACTTCTAAAAACATCAACTATTGTTTCTTATTCTCCAGGTGTACGCCTGACTTCAAAAATCTTTAACTGTTGTTCCTTGTTCTCTAGGTGGACGTTTGGGTACCAAAATATTCAAGTATCGTTCCTTGTTCTCAAGGTGGATGCCTGACTTCGTAAATCCTCAACTATTGTTGCTTGTTTTCCAGGTGGACGCCAGACTTCCAAAATCTTCAACAATTGTTCCTTGTTCTCCGGTTGGACGCTTAACTTCCAAAATCTTCAACTATTGTTCCTTATTCTCAAGGTGGACGCCTGACTTACAAAATCTTCAACGATTGTTCATTGTTCTCCAAATGGATGCCCGACTTCCAAAATCTTCAACTATTGTTCCTTGTTGTCCTCGTGGATGCCTGACTTGCAAAATCTTCAACTATTGTTCCTTGTTCTCCAGGTGGACGCCTAACTTCCAAAAACATCAACTATTGTTCCTTGTTCTCCAGGTGGACGCCTCACTTCCAGAAACTTCAACTATTGTTCCTTGTTCTCCAGGTGGACCCCTGACTTCCAAAAACTTCAACTATTCTTCCTTGTTCTCCACGTAGATTCCTGACTTCAAAAAACTTCAACTATTGTTCCTTGTTCTTCATGTGGACGCCTAACTTCCAAAAACTTCAACTATTGTTTCTTTTTCTCCAGGTGGACGCCTGACTTCCAAAAAACATCAACTATTGTTCCATGTTCTCCAGGTGGACGCCTGACTTCCAAAAACTTCAACTATTGTTCCATGTTCTCTAGGTGGATGCTTGACTTCAAAAAACTTCAACTATTGTTCCTTGTTCTTAAGGTGGACAACTGACTTCAAAAATTGTCAACAATTGTTCCTTGTTTTCCAGGTGGACGCCTGACTTCCAAAAACATCAACTATTCTTCCTTGTTCTCCAGGTGGACGCCTGACTTCCAAAATCTTCAATTATTGTTCTTTGTTCTCAAGGAGGATGCCTGACTTCCAAAATCTTCTGTTATTGTTCCTTGTTGTCTAGGTGGACGCCTGACTTCAAAAATCATAAACTATTGTTCCTTGTTCTCCAGGTGGACGCCTGACTTCAAAAATCCTCAACTATTGTTCCTTGTTCTCGAGGTGGACGCCTGACTTACAAAATCCTAAACTATTGTTCCTTGTTCTCCAGGTGGACGCCTGTCTTACAAGATCCTAAACTATTGTTCCTTGTTCTCCAGGTGGATGCCTGACTTCCAAAATCTTCAACTATTGTTCCTTGTTGTCCAGGTGGATGCCTGACTTCCAAAATATTCAACTACTGTTCCTTATTCTCCAGGTGGATGCCTGACTTCCAAAATCTTGAACAATTTTTTCTTGTTCACCAGGTGGACGCCTGACTTCCAAAATCTTCGACTACTGTTCCTTGTTCTTCAGGTGGACGCCTTACTTCAAAAATCTTCAACTATTGTTCCTTGTTCTTCACGTGGACGCCTGACTTCTAAAAACTTCGACTATTGTTCCTTGTAGTCCAGGTGGACGCCTGACTTCCAAAATCTTGAACTATTGTGCCTTGTTCTCCAGGTGGATGCTCGGCTACCAAAATCTTCAACTATTGTTCCTTGTTCTCGAGGTGGACGCCTGACTTCCTGAATCCTCAACTACTGTTTCCTGTTCTCCAGGTGGACGTCTGACTTCCAAAATCTTCAACTGTTGTTCCTTGTTCCACAGTTGGACGCCTGACTTCCAAAATCTTCAACTATTATTCCTTATTCTCCAGGTGGATGCCTGACTTCCAAAATCTTCAACTATTGTTCCTTGTTCTCGAGGTGGACGTCTGACTTCCTAAATCCTCAACTATTGTTCCTTGTTTTCCAGGTGGACGCCTAACTTCCAAAATCTTCAACTATTGTTCCTTGTTCTCCTGTTGGACGCCTGACTTCCAAAATCTTCATCTATTGTTCCTTATTCTCCATGTGGACGCCTGACTTACAAAATCTTCAACAATTGTTCATTGTTCTCCAGGTGGATGCCTAACTTCCAAAATCTTCAACTATTGTTCCTTATTGTCCAGGTGGATGCCTGACTTGCAAATCTTCAACTATTGTTCCTTGTTCTCCAGGAGGACGCCTGACTTCCAAAAACATTAACTATTGTTCCTTGTTCTCCAGGTGGATGCCTCACTTCAAAAAACTTCAACTATTGTTCCTTGTTCTCCATGTAGTTGCCTGACTTCAAAAAACTTCAACTATTGTTCTGTGTTCTTCAGGTGGACGCCTAACTTCCAAAAACTTCAATTATTGTTTCTTGTTCTCCAGGTGGACGCCTGACTTCCAAAAACATCAACTATTGTTCCATGTTCTCCAGGTGGATACCTGACTTAAAAAAACATCAACTATTGTTCCTTGTTCTTAAGGTGGACGGCTGACTTCCAAAATCTTCAACTATTGCTACTTGTTCTCCAGG
>MU757618.1:0-23209 GCA_026770625.1 Nicotiana glauca | reverse complement strand
CGAGGTAGCTGCCTGACGTCCGCAGGACCCGACTTCTCTCCTATTTCCTGTTATTTGACTTTTTCGCGTACTTCAGACTATGTTATTTTATAGTATATTTATACTATTCTAGTAGAGGCTCTTGACTCATGACCCCTAGATCTTTGGGAGGTTGTTCAGTATTGTTGGTTTTTGGATTTATTTCTATCTTTCAGTTATACTTCTAGTTTAAATGCTGTTAATGATTTTCAAACAAATGGTTCTGAGCTTTATGCTCGGGTTGAGAGTGAAATAGGTTGGGCTTGCCTAGCAGTTGTGTTGGGCGCCATCATGATAGAAAAGCCTCGCAGCTGCTTCCTTTCTTCTATAAATAGAGGAGTTTTCAGTTCATTATGGAGATCAGCTTGAAAGTTCAATAATATATCAACCTCTCTCTTTACTTTTCTTCGGTTTCTTTACTTTAAAGTCTTTATTTTATAACACGTTATCAGCACGAGGCTCTGTCATCTCGAGCAAATACTTTGAAAGTAGCACAGTGCTTCTACCCTTGAGTCTGGTGTGCGCGGTTATGGAGATTTAGCAATAGGCTTTAATGCAGGTCACGAACCTGATGCTATTCCTAGCCTTTACAAAGTTTTTATCTTTCCTTATTCTTTCTCAATCCCTGCGAGTTGGCTAAAATAGTCAAAGTTTTGATCCTTCAACGTCTTTTGCCAAATTGCTCAAAAATTGGCTCCATCTCCCTATGATTCCTACATCAAGTAACAAATCTTTCGAAAGTTCTGTCGCTTAGTTTCACTCTCCCCCGCAATTCCGATTACCGGCTTCCTTCAATTTGCTAGTGACTAGCCGATTTCGATAAATTCATCTCATGTTGGGCCCGCCAATTTTTTAAGATAAGTACTACTATAAAATTATGTTTAGATTTTTTTTTTTTAGCTGAATAAATATATATTTATCGTGTATGTTAATTACTATTTTTCTAGCCAACTAATGATGCAGATGCCGTTTTACTTGGATGTGGTCTCATGAGATTGAAAAGAACAATTGATTTTACTTAAGTTGTTATATGGTCGCGAGACACATCCGTTTTTATGTGGCAAACGATTGTGGTCTACATATACAATAGCTATTTTGTGCTTATTGTCATCCTAGTTATCTTAATAAAGGGTTGCAAAGTGGATAATATTGTTAGATCTATTTAAAATCCAGCAGAGTTTGCAAGAAATATACAATCACCAGAAGTGGTTATGTTTCGCATATCTCATTGTAACTAAATTTTGGTAACCACCAGAAGTGGTATATGCATATGACCGCCGGAAGTGATTATTCAGGCTTTATATTGTTACAATTGAAGATAAGCTAGAGAAATATTCTCTATATTACATACATGCCTCGGTTTGCTCCTGAAGTAGTATAATCGTAAAAAAGGTTCTAAGACATCACATAATTTAGTGTGATTAATGCACGTTCAGATAATCATGTTCCATTCCCTGAAGGATGAGAACTTTTGATAAATATTAATCCATTTCCTGAAGTGAATGTGATAATATTAATAAAGCTCGTAAATATGAACGCGCTCTTGATTTAAATATATTACAATTCACCTCCAGAAGAGGTAATATGATTGAGAGAATATATACTCAATATTTCGTTTTAAATTTGCTCCTGAAGAAGTAGCACAATTGACATTTCCTCTGAAGTAGGAAAATATTATGAAGAGGTGTCTTCTTGTGCTTAAACAATTATTTTATATTGTTTATTTGATTATGATTTTCTCTCATAATGCCATAAGTATCTGAGCAATATTTGATAGTACAAAATGTATGAATAACTCATGAAGAGCTAACTGTTTGTCTAGAAGACACATGACACCAGTAGTATCTGATAAATATTAGATTGTGAATAATAAATGAAAGCTCTCGAAGAGTTTATATAAAAATATGCCATTCATATTATATGATTATGGTCAAAACATATCTTGTAGTAAACCTGAAGTTTACTAATATAAATGACTATCATATTGAGACTACAAATGATTGGAAGATTAAAAATCTTCATGTTTTCACAATCATAGGGGGTAAAATAAATATGTATGTGAGAAGTTACCCGCCTTATTCTTCAATTTGTACTATATCATGTATCACAGTAAACCAGAAGTTTACTAATGTAAAAGCAGCTATAGTAAATCAAAAATTTACTTATACAAAAGTAGCCACAGTAAACCAGAAGTTTACTAATGCAAAAGTTTGTGCCATAGTAAACCAGAAGTTTACTAAGAGATAGCACATGCCATGATAAACTTGAAATTTTCAGTTGCCATTTTTTAAATGAGCTATTTGAGAATTCAGATATGCATATACTGAAGAACTAGAAGATTCTTCAAGAATTCCCCTGTGTTGCTTGTTCTCATAATAAATTGATTCTACCAGCTAAAGTTGGGATTAAGACCCCTGATTCTGAAATATATAAAAGGTGAATATGGGCACATTCACCTGTCATGTAAATCACTTATAGATGCATATATAAGATGGTTACGTGTATGTTTATTATCAACCTGCAGTTTGGCATTTGAGATTGCTTTTCTCAATTAAGTGCATAACTTTCAGATTATGAAATCAAGACAATTCATCTTGATAATGTTGGTTTATATCCAAGCTGGTTTAGCAATGGATACCTCCTACTAATGGTTAAACTATTGCTTATGAGAACAAAGCTTCATGTGTTGGTCTAATATATTCTAAATTGCATACAGCAGCACTTGTATGCATCAGACCAACAATATATGATAAGTCCTCCCCTCACAATTGGTTTATGATCGGAAACCAAATATTTTTACTATCTTTTGATGTGTGGTATATGATTAATTTCTCTACTACAATGCACAAAGATATGTTTCCAAAAGAAGATTGGGAATATATGTTAATTTTCTAGCAATTGGGGGATGGAATAAACAGCTGAAAAATATGCTATATGAATCGAATTATCATCAATACGATCCTCACTTGCAAGATAATTCAAGTAAAATGCCAGAAGCATTTGCTGATCCAAAATTAAATATCATATTTCAGCTGCAAATGTTCCTATTAAAACTAAAATCCCTGAAGGATAGAGTTTACTGTACGCATGAAGCGTGGTAGACAAATCGGTTCCAAAGGTAACAATCCTTGAAAAATGATAAGGAGCTAATGATCAAAATGATCATAATGAGGAGGAAATGAGCTCTAGAAGAGCTTATGACATAACATTTCATTAAACTCCAGAAAAAATTCAGGTACCTAAATATAAAGAAAGTGATGAGATCTTAACAAGTTATGTCGCTTGCGAACCGATACAAAATGATCGTCGACGATATATTTGATATAATATAGTGCATAATACTGTGAAATATTGTGAGGAACGGACCAGTAGTCCAGACACCTGAAGATGTCATGCCATTTAAATGCGAGTCATAACCTATATGACTCATTTGATCAAATCTCTATAAAGATCCCTGAAGGATTTAAAATACCTAAAGCATAAAGTCTCGAGAAATGTACTCGATCAGATTATAAAGATTTTTGTACGGTTTAAATCAATCTAGGCGCATGTGATATAATCGCCTCAGTGAATATTTGTTGAAAGAAAGTTACATAAATGATGTAATTTGTCCATGTATTTTTATAAAGAAAATGTCATCAGAATTTGTTACACTTGTTGTTTACGTTGATGACATAAATCTTGTTGGAACTCCAGAATAGCTCCAAAGGCAATTGAATATATTAAGAAAGAATTTGAGATGAAAGATCTTGGAAAAATAAAATTTTATTTTGGTTTGCAAATTAAATATTTAGCAGACGAGATCTTTATCCATCAATTTGCCTATATAAAAAAGGTCTTTAAACGTTTTTACATGGACAAAGCGCACCCATTAAATACACCAATGGGTGTTCGATCACTTGAAGTGAATAAGGATCAGTTCCGGCCTCCAGAAGAGGATGAGGAACTCCTTGGTCCTGAAGTACTCTATCTCAGTGCAATTGCTATGCACTTATGTATCTTGCTAATGCTAACAAAGGTAGTGCAGATCGTATTGGTTATGCAGATACAAGATTAGAATGCAGAGACTCAAATATCTGAAACAAGATTTTCATTAGGGGGAGTAAAATACGCGATGCACTCTTTTCTCCTTACTAAGGTTTTCTCCCACAGGGTTTTCCTTATAAGGTTTTAGATGAGGCACCTAGCAATGCGTATTACTAAATATGTGCACTCTTTTTCCTTCACTAGAATTTTTTTCCACGAGATTTTTCCTAGTAAGGTTTTAATGAGGCACACTATCTTTTAATGAACATCCAGGGGGGAGGTGTTATAAATATATTATATTATGGATGTTCATACTCCGTTGTAAATAAGCTTCTTGAAGAAGTTTATCCATATGGGGCTCCGCTGTAAATATGTTTATCTATTTAGTACTCTATTGGAAATAAGCTTCCTGAAGAAGCTTATCATTTCGGTAGCCTGTTATGGATAAATATTACCCCCGACAGAAGATTATCTATATCTGGTGCAGTAGCAGCTTACAAGTAACTTACACAACAACTTACAAGTAGCTTACACAACAGCTTGCAGTAGCAGCTTCATTTTATTCGACAAAAATATGGTTTGGAATGTGATAAAAGATCCACAATTTTTTACAAAGGCAATGCTGCATGCATAGCCCAATTGAAGGGAGGATTTATAAAAGGAGATAGGACGAAGCACATTTCACCAAAATTATTTTACACACATGCTCTTCAGAAAAATGATGATATTGATATGCAGCAAATCCGTTCAACTGACAATCCGGCAAATTTGTTCACTAAATCTTTGCCAACTTCAACTTGTCAAAAGATGGTATACAAGATTGGAATGTGGAGACTCAAATATTTGAAATAAGGTTTTCATCAGGGGGAGTGAATACGCGTTGTACTCTTTTTCCCTTGCTAAGGTTTTTTCCATGGGGTTTTTCTTGTAAGGTTTTTAATGAGACAGCTAGAAATGCGTATTAGTAAATATGTGTACTCTTTTTCCTTCACTAGAATTTTAATATTTTAACAAGGCACAATATCTTTTAATGAACATCCAAGGGGGAGTATTATAAAAATAATTATATTGTCGATGTTCATACTCCGCTATAGATAATCTTCCTGAAGAAGATTATTCATTTAGTACCTCATTGAAGTTTATCTACAAGCAGCTGATGTAGGCAGGTTGCAAGCAACTGAATGAAATGATTTGCAGCAGCTTCTTATTAAACAGGCAGGTTGCAAGCAGCTCATGCACACAGCTGACAAGCAGCTGAAGAAAAGTCTCGCAGCTGCTTCCTTTCTTCTATAAATAGAGAGTTTTCAGTTCATTATGGAGATCAGCTTGAAAGTTCAATAATATATCAACCTCTCTCATTATTTTTCTTCGATTTCTTTACTTTAAAGTCTTTATTTTATAATAAAATAAAAAATCACGGGGAATTGTTTTTTCTTTTTTCAAATAGGAGAATTGGCTCAGTATAAGCAACTTCAGCATTAACTGGCTGGTAGATTAAAGTATTCTAAGTTATTGGGGTAGGTCAAAAGTTCAAGAACCCTCGTAATATTCTCTAAAGGAAATTTAAATAAGAAAACAAAAATTAGAATTAAATGCTGGTAATATGGATATTTTTGCTAATTTCTTTGCCCGCAAGAAACAAAGCCGCAACTTCTTTTGGAAAGAACACTAAAAAGACAAATGCTTGGGCCCCAAGAAAATGACACTTAAGCTAAATTAAAAACGTATCTAATCAGATAGTGTGTTTAGTTTCAAAATCAGCCTATATAGTCGTAAACGTGCCACGTAATTATCTGTTTCCTCTACCATAGGATATTAACAGAATTACTTAATCCCCAAGAAAGAAAGAAAAAAAAAAAACCAATCGCACGCCTTTATTTATATTTGTCTTTTTCTCAAATTCTTAAAGAAAGAATTGTAATCCTAGTTTGATAAGGAAAAGGATTTGGGCTACGAGGAAAAAAATAACTGAAATATTTATTTTATTTAGTATATATATAATAACTAAAAGATAAATTAATCAGAGAACAAAGACTGCGAAAACGACAAATCTCCCATAGCAAAACCAAGACTTTTATCAATTTGCTTTTGACACTGTATGTCTTCTCACAATTTCCAAAGGTGATTTTCTTCTCCTTTATCCTTTTCCCATGTACTAATTGAAACTTTATATGAATTCTATGTCTCACTTATAAATAAAATTTATGTCTTTGTATTATATGTTGTCCAAGTCCTTAAGCTTCTTGGTTTTCAATTGTCATATCTTGAAAATTTCATTGTTATTGCGTCATGATAACTCATAAATTGCCATGCAAGAAAGGCTTTTGGTAATTCCTTACTATAGCTTGTTCAATTTGGTCATCAAGATCCAAGAAGTTCAAATCTTTTGGTATAATTTTTTGCCTACTTTAACAAGAATCTTGGGTGATACCAGTAATTTATTTTGCGAAAAGGGAAGAACGGTTTCGTAATCTTTACTTGTTTTATAAATTAATAATGGATTATTGTGGAAACAGGAGAATGAGAAGAAGGCGTAACGGATCAGTTTCTATAGAGGAGACTTTGTCAATGTGGAAAAATCAAAAGCAAGAGCTTAATGCTACTTTAGATGGTGGGATAAAGAAAAAAACAAGAAATTTTCCTGCTAAAGGTTCTAAAAAAGGTTGTATGAGAGGTAAAGGTGGACCAGATAATTTAGGGTGTAAATATAGAGGTGTTAGGCAAAGGACTTGGGGAAAGTGGGTTGCTGAAATTAGAGAACCTGTTTATAATAATAGTAATGGAAAGAGACTTTGGCTTGGTACTTTTTCTACAGCTATTGAAGCTGCTATTGCTTATGATGAGGCTGCTAAGGTTATGTATGGTCACAATGCTATACTTAACTTCCCTGATTATTCTGTACAGAATTCCGAATTGGCTAATTACTCGACAAGTGTTTTTATTGCGCGAACGGCTTCATTGGGGTCGAGTGAATCGTCTGTTGAAGATTCAAGAATTGAACCTGACTTACAAACATCAGATACACCAGATGATGGTGTGGTTGCAATTACTGATGAAAAAACTATTTTGGATGATCCAACGAATTTATGTTCCGATGTTAGAGCTGATGGGGATTCAGAGGCACAGCAGGATTCTTCTGTTTGTTGCTTGAATATGGAATCAGTAGTAATGGAAGTGGACGATTCTTTAGGCGATATGAAAGGTTTGAATTGCAGCACGAGAATTGATTCAGAGCCAATTCTCGAGCCTACAAGTTCTTGTGTTAAAGTTGAGACACCCTCGGACAATGACTTCGTGCAAGATAGACGTTTGGAATGCGTAGATGATCCTATCAAGGTGTCAAATAATTTGCACATATTACACCAAGAAATGACTGATGTGAAGCCAAATGACAACATATTTCAACATCATGTACCAAATGAGAATTATGAATGTGGTGACCAAGTATTGTTGCCCTGTGATCCCATTGCTCTACCGGACTATGATTGCTCAGCGAATGCATTGCAAGAACAACCGTTGGATTTCAGGTCATCTGATAATACGAGTGCAGATATTCGTATTCATCTAGAGTACGCAGAGTACTTATTAATGGGAGACAATAACTCAATGGAAGCAACAACTGTATCAGATACATTTTGGTTAAATGAGAATATTGGTGAAAGTTACAACCTTCAGTCTTTCTTAGACGAATCATTCGATGTAAACAATTTCAGGAATGAGGAGCTATCCGATTATTACAACTACGACCAGCAAATCAATTTGCTCAACTCTCGGACAAATGCTGAAGTTCGTTCAGGCGGAGTTATAAGTAAAGGAAGTGAGTCCAATGAGCATATTCCTGGACTTGAGGACCATGGAACAGAGGTTAATATGGAAGATTTGTACATTCTGAATTCTGATTTTGATATCTCAAGCATTTTAGGTGATATTTTTTGACGTCGAAAAAGTTACCGATCCTTTTAGGCATTGTTAGTCTGTCCGAACTAGAGATAGGAACTTTATATGTGAGAGTTCATATCTATTTGAATATGCATTTAGTCCATAGAAAGATATATGCTATGCAACTACAGTGTTATTTCATCTTCCTATTATAAAAAGAAAATACATACTTATGGTGAAAAAACAAAAGAACTTATTGTCCTTACACCTCTTACTGTTCATTTGAATGTCTCTGCTGTTGAATTATTGAAATGTTATATTCTTTTGTAGCACATTGTTTCTTTGCTTTAATATGATTAGAATTATCTGCATCAGCTAAAACATTAGCATATTCATGAATATTATTGGAGATGCCAAAGTATATCAAACTTCAACACCAAGTATATCTACTAACATTGCACAACCACCAACACCAGCTTCAACAATTACTCCATTTTAAAGGATTCCAGCAGAGACGAACTCGAATTGAACTTTATGGGTTCAGATCGGATTTTTATCATATCCCGTCTAATTTATTTAAGTTGAATAATGTATTTTTAACACGAAGGGGAGTCTTGGTGTAACTGGTGAAGTTGTTGTCATGTGATAAGGAAGCCAGGAGTTCAAGCCGTGAAAATAAACTCTCGCGGAAATGCAGGATAAGATTGCGTACAGTAGACCCTCGTGTTTCAGCCCTTCCCCAAACCCCGCATATAGCAGAAGCTTAGTGCACCAAGCTGCCCATTTAATGAATTTTAAAAGCAAAATACCTTAAATCACCCCTAAACTTGGCTCAGATTATTAGTATCCTCCCCGAACTATGCCCGGTCTTAATTACCTCCCTCAACTTGGCATTTTGAGGGTCATTACCCCACTAGACGCTGATGTGGCAAAAAGTGTGGGTGCATTCACCTGCCACGTGGATTTTTCTTGTCTATGTGGCATTTTTTTGGAAAATAAAATAATTTTTTTACCTTTTTAAGAATATTACTTTTTGAAATACTAATTTTTTTCGAATAAAATTTATAATAAAACTTGGATATAACTATATTATTTAGGCTAAATATATATTTTTTGGTAGAAAATAATAAAGTTTTAGTTAATCTTTTTTTGAATTTTACCTGAAAATAAAGATTTATACAATTGAAATAAATAGTCAAGGCATCTAAAAAGTTATAAAAAATATATAGCTGAAATAAATAGTCATTGCATCAAAAGAAGAAATAAGAAGATTGTACAATTGCACTTGTAATTTCTTGCAATTGTACACTCTTTTTATTTCTTCTTTTGATGCAATGACTATTTATTTTAATTGTGTGATTTTATTTTTATAGGTAAAATCTGTAAAATAAAATAAAATTAGAGCACCGTAATTTAGAGCTATATAAAAAATTATAGCCAAAATAATATATTTCAAACTATGTATTTTTATAAATTTTTAGATGTTTTGATTATTTATTTTAATTGTATAAATCTTTATTTTCAGGTCAAATTCAAAAAAAAGATTAACTAAAAATTTATTATTTTTGGCCAAATAAAAATATTTAGCTTAAATAATGTAGTTCTATCCAAGTTTTATTATAAATTGTATTCGAAAAAAATTATCTAAAAAATAATATTCTTAAAAAGTAAAAAAATATTTTATTTTTCAAAAAAATGCCACATAGATAGAAAAATCCACGTGGTAGGTGAGTGCACCCACACATTTTGTCACATTAGCGTCTAGGGATTAATAGCTCTCAAAAGACCAAATTGAGGTGATAATTAAGACTAGCCCTAATTCGGAGAGGATACCAATAATTTAAGTCAAATTTAGGGATGGTTTAAGGTATTTTGCCAATTTTTAACACATGAACAAAGAAACTGAGTTGGACAAACATGTAGATCCTTCACTAGATCCGCCTAATTCTGGCCTCTAGTTTAGGAGAGGGAGTAGTGGGTACAAGTGATTGTTTCCGGGCCAGTAATTATTTTTTGGTACTCCATCTCTCTGTTTCAGCTCATGTGATCCTAAATGATCCGTTCCAAAAAGAATTATCACTTTATAATTTGGTATTTCTTATGGTCCAAAATAAGTATTTTTTTTTTTAGCTTTTTTTTGTGATTTAAAATAAGTAATTTTTTCAAGTTTCAAGAATAAATTAATTATTTTTTTTTATATTGTCCTTGGAATAAATAGTATTGGAATATGTGTTAGGAGTATTTATGTGAGATAATAAAGGTTAATATGGTTAATTACATTGCTAATTAATGCTAAAATGTGAATTTCTTAATCTGTGTGAAAACATTCAAAAAATTATTTATTTTGGACCAGCGGTAGTAACAATTTAGTTTAAACTTACAATTCTACCATTAATAAGAAGTTTTTATGACCATACAAATACTTTGACCTTTTTGACTTATTTATGACCATAATTTTTAAAAATCTTTATTTTTCTTAAACTTTATTTACGGTCAAACATGTTAGGATTCACTAAATTTTAATGAAAGGAAGGAGTCAGTCATGATGAGATTTATCTTGAAACTGTACAAATGTTTCGATAATGTAACAATTTTGAGTTGATGGTCATAGATTTCATGCTGATTTGCATATCTAGGGAACTATTACGTCAGTATTTTACAATTAATAGTTCACGGGGCGGTTCAGTAAAGGGCATTCAATGGAATACAAACTTTCAGTTTTTTATTCACATCCGCTTCCCAAGGAAAAGAAATTATACTTTCTTTATCCTAATATAAACAAGGAACATTTGTACAAGTTGAATAGTAATTTCAGGTGGCAAAAATCAAGAGAAAACTACCTTTGTAGCCTTTCAAAATTTTAATAGCTTATATTTTGTCCTACTTATAAAAAATAGCTCTTCGGCCCAAACATATTGTATTTAGTAGCCCGAAAGGATTGAGCATGACAACACAAGCGCATGTAGCTTAGTGGATAGATTGCTGTTTTGTAAGCAGAATGTCGCAGGTTCGACCCCTACCTGGCACAATAGAGTAAATATTTTTTGCCACGATCTTTTTTGCATAGTGACGGTATATTTTAGATATTTTTTGTATAGTGACAATCTATTTAGTATATATTTTGTATATTGACAGTCTATTTTGTTTATAATTTGTATAGTGACAATCTATTGTATAGTGACAGTTTATTTAGTATATTTTTATATAATGACAGTCTATTTTGTATATATTTTTTATAATGACAGTCTATTTTGTATATAATTTGTATAGTGACAATCTATTGTATATAAATTGTATAGTGATAATTTATTTAGTATATTTGTATAATGACAGTCTATTTTGTATATATTTTGTATAGTGACGGTCTATTTTGTATATCCAAATTTCTCTTAAAATCTAGGATTTCTTAGCTTCAAAGTCTCTCCAATTTCATTTTCAGCCAGCAAATGAAAAATTTGGAAGAAAATAAAAGGGGCTTCAGATGAAATAAACTCAGAACCATTGATCTTTCCCCTGTCACTTCAATTGCGAACCCCTTTTCCTTCCCCCTTTCTCCCAAATCCTAATTTCAAACCCCCCAAATATCTATACATATATCAATTCAATTCAATCCACACATATAGATATATAGAGCCACGTTGAAAGAGAAAGGAAGGAAAATAGAGAGAGAGAGAGAGAGAGAGAGAGAGAGAGAAGGGTTGATGACAGCGATACTGTGTTTCCGTGATAGTTGAATCGGTGCCTAGCCCTTTTAATTAGTTTTGTGCTATAAAATGCATACTTTAATTTTATGGCTAGGGGCTGATATTAGTTTCTAGCGTCTAGCCATAAATGAAGTTTGTTCAAAAATCAACCCATTTTATAGTAACCTGATCGGTCCAAATTTAAACGGGTTGTTTTATATCTTATTTGTAGACTTTGACTCAATAGATTGAACTCGAGTGATTTTATTTTGTATCTCACGTAACTTACACTAGTTGTGTGAGGACTCTTTTTATCTAACATATTTGTGGACCTATATCTTATGTATGTGGTCGAATTTAATCAATCACGTCCCAAAGTCAATACGACCAACCACTGAACGTCAACGAGTCGATACGGGGGACGACCCAAGGGTAAGAGGAGAAACGACCTCGCGTTATCATCGGCCCTATTATAGAATGTATTCTGATTTTGTTGTTCCAATAACTAAGCTCGAATCCCCCCATTATATAAAGGGGGTCCGAGCCTTGTAATAGGCATATGATTTTTAATATACAAACTCATTCTCTCTCTCTCTCATCTTTATCTCTCTATTATTCTCTCTCCCTCTTTCCTTTATTATTATTATTACTATTTCGATTATTGAAGTGATCCTAGTATTTATTATCTTCGATTACGATTTACCCCTTCATCTCTTTTGATTGATTTTCTCAGAAAGAGTTTAATATCTTTTGAGTCAAATAATTTGGCGCCGTCTGTGGAAATTTCTATAGTCGAAATCATAGTTCCCACCTGGGATATCAAAAACAATGATCTATGTTCTTCGCACTCCATAGAAACCAGCGATGGCAAAGAAAAAGGCAAGGTTGAAGGCGATAGCGAATGTCTCAAACAACCTCTTGGACTCCCTCAACGAAGCCGGTAGAGAAGATACCAAGAATATAACACTAAGAGATACACCGGAGGGAGATAACTCACCCTTTACACTCGAGGATCTGACGATTTTGCGCAAAAGAGAAGCTTCGAGGTCTACGGCGAAAGGAACACCACCAGCAGTCAAAAAGCTGCTAGAGGAGTGGTTGAAGAGCGCTCTAAACAACATGCTCAAAAAATCCCCTCAAGGAATACCAAAGATTCGCCGACGGCAGAAATCGCTGCTATCACCCGCGAGGCAAGCACTGTACGAACAAGCAACACCCACACTATCATCGATGCAAGTGATGGTGCACTAACAACCATCCTAAAAAAGATGGAAGAAATGGAAAACGAGAACAAAGCTCTTCGTGATCAAATGAGAGAACACCAGGAAAGGGTTGACAAGATACCTGGCGCCCCTAAGCTGCTGCCAAAACGCGATGAGGGAAGGTTTGTTGAACAACCGTACAGTGAGGAAGCTACTCCACACCCCATCCCAAAAACCTTCAAAATGACACCGTATTTTAAAATATACGACGGGACCACGGATCCAGAAGATCATATGATCCATTACGTCACCGCGATAAAAGGCAACGACTTGTCAAAAGAACAAGTGCCATCTGTACTGCTGAAAAAGCTCGGTGAGACTTTGATAGAAGGAGCATTAACATGGTATTCTCAGCTACCAGCACGGTCGATATCAACATTCGGGGAGATTGCAGACAAATTCGCCACCGCTCATGCAGGAGAAAAGAAGGCTGAAGCTAGGGTCAACGACATCTTCGCCATCAGGCAAACGGCGGGCGAAGGACTTCGGGACTTTCTGGCCCGATTCAACAGGGTAAGAATGCGACTGCCAAATGTGTCAGAAGGAATGGCGGTCGCAGCCTTCCAGAATGGGCTGAGCAGAAACGGGTCAAAGGCGACCAAGAAGTTTCTGAACAGACTCATGAAGTACCCTCCCACCAAATGGGAAGAGATTCATAATGACTACGGTGCCGAAGTAAGAGCAGATGAAGACGATCTTAATGGTCCAACCCAACGACTAACATTAGTACAGTCCAAGGTAAGGAGGGATCAACGTAACGACGGATGAAGGATCAACTACCACGCTTCAACAGAGAAAGGCACCAGCCCTATGTCAGAACTCCTAATCCGCCTCCCCCGAGGCATGCAGATGTCATGCCACGACACATCGTACCCCTTCAAAATGAAAGAGGTATGCCTCCATTGCTATTTGCTCAAAACTTTTGTGTTTCCCCTTCAAAAATAGTATACGCACTAGAGAAGTTGGGCACGAAGGTACAATGGCCATACAAGATGAAATCTGACCCAAGTGCAAGAAGGTCGAATGTCCTCTGCGAATTCCATCGAGAAAGAGGGTACAAGACCGAAGATTGCATAGGTTTACGACAGGAGGTGGTCAGAATGTTGAACCAGGGATACCTGAAAGAACTACTCATCAATAAAGGAAGGGCTAATTTTACAAGAGGACGCGATCCATATCAAGGACCACCAAGGCTACTATCGCCTGCACGTACCATACAAATGATTATCGGTGGTGGCGACGACTTAGTGATCAACCACGAGAAGTTCACTACCACGCATAAGCTAAAGCTTACGTTCGCTCATGAACGGTATGATGAATTCGAAGACAATATCACCTTCGAAAATCCAGATGTCGTTGGTTTGTCTTTCCCTCATTATGATGCTTTAGTCATAACATTACGCATCATTGATACAGTTGTGCAAAGAATCATGGTAGATGACGGAAGAGGCACGTGTATTATCCACCTGAGAGTTCTCATGCGATTGAAGCTCGCGGATAAGATAATACCGCGTTGCATAACACTAACGAGTATTAATAATGCAGTAGAGCGGACATCTAGAGAAATAGCACTATAAGTCCTATCAAGGGGAGTCATGCTGGAAACCACATTCCACGTCATAGACCAAGAAATAGCTTATAATGCCATCATAGGATGCCCATGGATACACGCCATGCGAGCCGTCCCTTCAAGCTTCTATCAGGTAATCAAGTTTCCCACCCCGTGGGGAATTTTCAGCATTCGATGCGAGTCGCGTACTGCCCAAGAATGCTACCGGATCGCCCAAGATTGCACGCATACCAAATAGTTAAAAGGAACAAGCACGGAGGCATAGCAATCAGCCATGTCGGGAGCTAAAACTGACCCGCCAGCAGAAGCCATCATAGACCCAGACGTTGTAAAAGCTTGCAAAGAGACTATTGAAAATCTCGACCCAGTCCATCTGGATGATGCCGACAATACAAAAAAGGCTTATATCGGACACAACCTCTCCGAGCCAAGTAAGTATCGTGAATTTTTTACTAATAATGCCAACCTATTTGCCTTCTCACACATAGATATGTCGGGGATCCCAAAAGACATCGCCACTCACAGGCTGAATGATGATCCACTTTATCCGCCCGTACGGCAGATAAGGAGGAAATTTAATATTACGATTAACGAGGCAGTTAGTGAAGAAGTGGACAAACTACTGGACAATGGTTCCATCGGAGAATCGAAATACCCCCAATGGGTCGCCAATGTGGTCATGGTCAAAAAGAAAAATAGGAAGTGGAGAATGTGTGTGGACTTCACCGATCTGAACAAGGCATGTCTAAAAGACTCCTTCCCATTTCCCCATATCGACCAGCTGATCGATGCAATAGCGGGACACGAACTGCTGAGTTTCTTGGACGCCTACTTCGGCTACAACCAAATCCTAATGGCCGAGGAGGATCAAGAAAAAACAAATTTCATCACCCACCAAGGGACTTACTGCTACAAAGTGATGCCATTCGGACTCAAGAACGCAAGGGCCACATACCAGAGGTTAGTTACCAAGATGTTCAAGGAGCAGCTCGGCAAGACAATGGAGGTCTATATCGATGACATGCTGGTAAAATCGGAAAAGAAAGAGGACCACATTGGTCATTTGAAAGAGGCCTTCGAGATACTGAAGCAGTACAGGATGAAATTGAATCTAGAAAAATGCGCATTCGGTGTGGCTTCAGGAAAATTTTTGGGTTTCCTTGTGTCACAACGAAGCATTAAAGTCAACCCGGATCAGATCAGGGCCATAGATGCAATACCTGAGGTACTGAACAGCAAGAAACAGGTACAGAAACTGACAGGGCAAATAGCCGCCCTATCGAGGTTTATTACGATCCTCACACAGGTGCCACAAGTTCTTCAATGTACTGAGAAAAGAGCATGGGCTACAATGGAACAAGGAGTGCATCGGCGCCCTGAGGAAACCGAAAGCATATCTATCCTCACCACCACTACTCGTCAAGGCAGACCCAGGCGAATGTCTGCTCATATATCTAGCAGTATCCGAAGTCGCTGTTAGCACAGTCCTGGTCCGCGAAAATAAAGGTACTCAATCCCCCAATTTACTACATTAGCAAGACCTTGATATATGTCGAGACAAGGTACCCACACCTTGAAAAATTGGCTCTAGCGCTAGTCGTAGCTTCACGAAAGCTTAGACCCTACTTTCAATGTCACCCCATAAAGGTAATAACAACATTTCCCCTAAGGGGCATCTTGCATAAGCCCGAGCTCTCAGGCAGACTCGCCAAATAGGCCATAGAGCTCACCGAGCATGACATAACTTATCACCTGCGAACTGCCATTAATTCGTAGGTACTCACCGACTTTGTTGTCGACTTCAGTTCAGAAATTTTGCCAGAGGCAAAACAAGAAGCACTTCGTTCCTCCACCCATACCGACCTCTGGACCCTTTATATCGACGGTGCCCCGAATGCCTCGGGATCGGGACTGGGACTCGTCCTCAAAGTCCCTACAGACGAAGTAATTCACCAGTCCATACGATGTCCCGAGATGAATAACAACGAGGCCAAGTATAAGGCTGTGATTGCAGGTATGAAGCTAGCACTCAAGTACGGAGCCCGGTGACTCATCCTCCACTGCGACTCTCAACTCGTCGTAAATCAAGTCACCAGGACTTTCCAAATCAAAGAACAGAGACTACAGAAGTATCAATCAGAGATCCATAAGCTGATGCCAAAATTCGATGAATGCCGCCTCGAGCAGATCCTTAGGGCACAAAACATTGAAGCAGATGGTCTAGCCAAGCTAGCCGCGACCACCAAGAATATCAATAAAGAAAATGTGGTCACCCTCCTCCATTCAGCCATAGATCACATCGAGGTATTCTCCTTTAACTTAACCTGGGACTGGCGCAACCGCCTTGTATCCTATCTACAGGACGGAACACTCCCACAAGACAAAAAAGAAGTCAAGAAACTCCGAGTGCAGGCTGCTCGATACAACTTGGTAAATCATGACCTCTACAAAAGAACGTTTGGCGGCCCCCTCGCTAAATGCCTCGGACTGCACCAAACAAGACAAGTAGTGGAAGAGGTGCACGAGGGCCATTGCGGTTCCCATACTGGGAACCGCACCCTCGTCTGATGCCTCATTCGCGCTGGCTACTACTGGCCTACTATGAAAAAAGAAGCAGCAGACTATGTCCGGAGATGCAAGCAGTGCCAAAAATGCGCCTCCATGATACATCAAGCGGGAGAACTCCTCCATTCAGTCACTTTGCCATGGTCCTTCATAAAATAGGGGATGAACATAATTGGCCCCCTGCCAGCTGGACGAGGAAAGGTACGCTTCTTTTTAGTTTTAACTGACTATTTCTCTAAATGGGTGGAAGCAGATGCGTACGCCCAAATACGTGAACAGGAGGTCATCACTTTTATATGGAAAAATGTTATATGCCAATTCGACAGCCCCAAAAAATCAACTGCGACAATGGGCCTCAGTTCGTCGGAAAGAAAACGATCGAGTTCTTCAAAAAATGGCACATCAAGCGGATACTTTCCACCCCGTATCACCTCGCCGCTAACTGCCAAGCCGAGTCTTCAAACAAGGTAATATTAAACATACTGAAAAAGAAGCTCGAGGAAGCTAAAGGGCTATGGCTCGAATTGCTACCCGAAGTACTATGGGCATACCGAACTATGCTAAAGTCCAGCAGGGGAGAAACGCCATACTCACTGGTCTACGGGACCAGTGCAGTCATACCCGTCGAGGTCGGGGAACCAAGCCTGAGATACTCCCATGTCAGTGGGGCGGATAATGATGAAAGTAGGTTTCAAGACCTAGATAAAGTTGAAGAGTGAAGAGACATGACCCATATAAAAATGGTAGCCTATAAACAGCAAGTAGAGAGATACTACAACAAAAAAGCCAAAGTAAGATCGCTCAAAGTCGGCGACTACGTCCTCAAGGCCAAAACACTGGCATCAAAAGACCCAAATGAAGGAAAGTTGGGAACCAACTGGGACGGACCGTACAAAATCATAGCAGCCGCAAACAAAAGAGCATTCCAACTGGAGACAATGGAGGGAAAACCACTCCAAAACAAATGGAACGTCGCCCACCTCAAGTACTTCAACTTTTGAAAGGTTTATCCTGAGTCGTACTCTTTTTCCCTCACCCAAGTTTTGTCCCAATTGGGTTTTCTCGTGGAGGTTTTTAACAAGGCGACGAAGGAGATACCCTGTGGATCAAAATGCAGTTCATCACCTCGACCAATCGACACAGTCTCTAGGCCGAATTAATGAAGGGACTACACTAGTTGATCTACATTGTATACGCAAAAATCTCCATTGTATAAATAGAAATCTCCATTATACAAACGAAAGTGCCAATCTCTATTGTATAAACAAAAATCTCCATTGTATAAACATAAATCTCCATTATACAAATGAAAGTGTCGATCTCCATTGTATAAACAAAAATCTCCATTATATCAACAGAAGTCGAACCTCTATCAAATGAACATCCTAACGGCTAAGGCCATCGACATCAGTTCGACCTCGTTCGAACCACGACGGATACTACTTCGACGACTCGACGACAGTCGAAGCAACATCCTAACGGCCAAAGCCATCGACATCAGTTCGACCTCGTTAGAACCATGACGAATACTATTTCAACGACAGTCGAAGCAATATCCTAACGGCCAAGGCCATCGACATCAGTTCGACCTCATTCGAGCCACGATGGATACTACTTCGATGGCAGTTGAAGCAACATCCTAACGGCCAAGGCCATCGACATCAGTTCGACCTCGTTCAAACCACGATGGATACTACTTCGATGACAGTCGAAGCAACATCTTAACGGCCAAGTCCATCGATATCAGTTCGACCTTGTTCGAACCATGACGGATACTACTTCGACGACAGTTGAAGCAACATCCTAACGGCCAAGTCCACCGACATCCGTTCGATCTCATTCGAACCACGATGGATACTACTTCGACGGTAGTCGAAGCAACATCCTAACGGCCAAGGCCATCAACATCAGTTCGATCTTGTTCGAACCACGACGGATACTACTTCGACGACAGTTGAAGCAATATCCTAACGAACGAGGCCACCGACATCAGTTTGATCTCATTTGAACCACGATGAAATCTTCTAACAACAATAAAAGCAATCTCTGCGAAGACTAAGTATCATAAAAAAAAACAAAAGGGAGAAGAAGGAAACAGATGAAGCGACAAAAATAGAAATTTATATTACAACAAAAATCATTTACATTCGTCCATACGGACGGATCTTTGTACATCCCACAGCCAAAGAAGATGCGGAAACGAAAATAGACAAACTTAAACTAACTAACACCCCCTGTGGGATAAGCGTCTTCATACCATGAATCTGTGTCAAAGCGATTGACGTCCTCAGAAGTAGCACCCTCCCCATTAGGAGAGTCGAGGTAATACCCACATGATTCACGAGCTGTGCGTGCTTCATTTCGCACCGCCTGAACCTCCACCTCTGTCGCCCGGCCTGAACCTCCACCTCCGTCGCCCCGCCCTCTACGTGTAAATCTCTGTATATATCAATTCGAGCCTCCCCATAGACCCACATTTCATAGGCACTATGAGGAAGGCCCCGACCAGATGGGGGAGGAGATGAGGAGGGCTGAGAATGGTGATCCGCTTCCTCTAACCTCGGTGGAGCGACCTGCCTTTGCAACACAGTCAATATGTTGGCATTAGCACTTAGCTCGCCCTTAAGTCCGTCAATTTTTTCCATTTTAGCACCAAGCTCTGCGGTCAAACCAGCTACCTTCTGCTGCAAGATGGCATTCTCCGCAGCCACCCCTCGATTCAATTCGAATTCATCCTCCTTCGCCCTAAGGAGAGCCTCCAACTCACTGCTACGAGCAACGACCCTCACTAATTCCCCATCCGTCTCCTTCAGCTCCACCACCCTACGTTCTAACTAGGCCTCCCTCTGCTTAAGTCCCTCGCAGAACACTTGGAACTCAGGGTCCTATCGATAGAGGTTAGCCACCGCTTGGTGCTTAGCGTGGCATTTTCGATACAATGTCAACATATTCTAATAGAGGTCCATCCTCTTTCGTTCACGACGGTCTCTATCCACCTCCATGACGAGGGTCTGGGAAGAAAAAACAGAAGTAAGCGTATTTCCATGTCTATCCTACAATAAGCAAAAAAAGAAGTGAGGTGAAGAAACCTACCTGTAAGGCCATGACGACGACCTTCCGAGACAACTCCATATCATTCATCGTCCTGAGCATCTCACTCTCAGGGGAGGCGCATAAAAGGGTAAGTGCCGATGCGACCTGCTCACTATTCAACAGCAAGTTGCAATCTCTAGGGATTTTGATATGACGATTAGATCCATCCGTTGCCGCTTCCACATGGGTATAACAACCCAAAAATTCATTTACGTCCTCAGGGGCAACATCGAAACCCGACTCATTAGCTTTCATGTCAGGCCCTCCGACGTTAGTCGACGAACTCCCCTTAGCGTGGCGCACCGAACTGACCCTTGGGCTGACTCTCTCCTCACACGTCGGCCTCCCCGATCGAATAGCGTCGGCCATAAACGTGGGCGTCGGGGCCGCCCGAGATGCTCCACTGTTGTCAACCTCAGTAGCCACCCCTTTCCCCATCTCCAGTCTTCTCCTTTTTCTTTCCGGTGGCTCTTCATTATAAGAAGATTCGTCAATGGGTTGCAGGGCCGGTGCCAACAAGGTTGACTCCCCCATTGCCGCAGCCGTGGACGTGGCTCCCTGATGGGATGTAAGAGAACGACCCCCTCGAACAGACTTGCACAAAATATCTCGAGCTTCCGAGGCGGTAGTAGGTCGCATGAAAGTAGGGACTGGCGCCCTCTTCCTAGAAGCACCTCGACCTGTTACTACAAAATTACAGTTAATCAAGGTCGTCTAACCAACGAATTAAAATCGAAAGTTTACCTGACGAAACTTGAGGGTCGTAATGTTGCATGAAGTCAAGCCAAGTTTGGGTCTCCTCCGCGTGAGGTAGCAGGCCGGCGACCCAGTTCCTACGTCCGACAACGGGTTGGAGCGGATGAGCAATGGCTACAATACAAAAATTAAAACTGCGATAATAGCATGCAACAGAGAACTTAATGAACTATATCACTTACATGTCTTGTTCCATCTCTTTGGATATCCAGTGGGGTTAGAAACCACGTGCTCAGTCCCGACAAAGAAATACTTGTGCTAGAATTTATGGCTCGCTCGGTCGTCGGTCCCGACCACCAACCACTTTGTACCACGGATTCTCAAATACACCATGGTCCCTCTAAGGAAGCCGGCTGTAAACAAGTGCAAGAGATGATGAACAACGACGTCACATTCAGCCAACATCGCGTATTTGGTCAAAGCAGAAGTACTTTAAGCGTGTATGGTGTAAGCTGAGCCGGACAAATATGGTAGAATTTGCAGAAATCTTCCGCCAAGGGAAAAAGACAAAGGTCGTAGCCTATCAAAAAAGGGTATTTGTAGAAGGCACAATATCCTGGCCTGTGAACATCAACGTAGTCTCCCCCCACTGGAATCATCCAAGTGATTCTGTCCCGTCTCAGAACGCACTGGAACGGGAACCGGAACCGTGGGGGAATCCTTATTGAAATCACACTGAGGCGATGAATGCCTCGGTAATAATGCTTCCACCATAAGAGGACTGCCATCCTCTTCCACCTCCACCTCTCCACCATCGGAGGAGGGTGGCGCATTCGACGGAGCATCCTCAGGAACCCTTTCATTGGCAGGTGAGATTTAGGCATAATTTTGTTCGAAGAAAGTCGTACAAAATGAAATAAAGAAGAATAAAAACCCTCAATCAAGAACGAAAGCGCAAGAATACGAAAATCGAAAGTGGAGGGTTTTAAATTCTCAGGAATGACTAAAGTTCTCCAACGAAATTGAACCCTTCCCCTATTTATAGGGTTGGGTGGTGCCAGAATCGAGACGGCAGACTTCAAATCGATGCGGGAAACCAAGCATCAAAGAGTCAGTTTTTTTGCCTCAAGAATATGTATAATAATGATGTATGCAAACGCTGAGGTCACCCAGGGGAGAGTGTTTTACTTCAACGTTTTGACAGATATGATTACCGTTTCCCACCGGTCACATCGTAAGATTTTGACAAGTCAAACTCTCTATGACGGGCCCGTTGATTCCGCCCATCGAGGACGCATCTCGTTGCGACCCCGACGCGCGGAGGGACTAGTTGTATGGGGTCGAATTTGATCAATCACGTCCCAAAGTCAACACGACCAACCACTGAACGTCTATGAGTCGATACCGGGGGATGACCCAGGGGTAAGAAGAGAAACGACCTCGCGTTATCATCGGCCCTGTTATAAAATGTATTCTGATTTTGTCGTTCCAATAACTAAGATCGGATCCCCCCATTATATAAAGGGGATCCGAGGCTTGTAATAGGCAGCTGATTTTTGATATACAAACTCATTCTCTCTCTCTCTCTCATGTTTATCTCTCTGTTATTCTCTCTCCCTCTCTCCTTTATTATTATTACTATTCCGATTATTGAAGTGATCCTAGGGTTTATTATCTTCGATTACGATTTACCCCTTCATATCTTTTGATTGATTTGCTCAGAAAATGTTTAACATCTTTTGAGTCAAACATCTTACACATCTGGGTCCACAAAATTCTGGGACCTACAGTTATGAGACAAAAAAGAGGCCTCACACAACTAGTGTCAGTTGTGTGAGGCACAAAATAAAAATTTTCGATTGAATGCAAATAACTTATCAAATTATTGGGTAAAGCTGGTGTAACCCAGTGTTTTAAAAGGCGTTTCCGGGGCGAGGCACACAAAAAATACCCTGAGGCGATGATGTGAGCAGAAAGTCTCAAGAGGCGTATGCCCAGCAATTCGGGACGTACGCCCGGGCGTTCGGGCCGTAGTTCCGAGCGTTGGAGGCGTGTTTTTGTAGTGAGGCGTAAGCCTAGAGAAGTTTTTAAATTAAAACAAATTTTGTTGAATAAGTCCTTCATATAATACATAAATTCTCGAAAGTCGACTTAAAATTACTCAAAAGTTTTAAAAAGAAACTGAAATATATTAGATCTATCAAGACCTCTTTTATTGATTGAAGCCTTAATTTATGGTGTTTTCTAATTCTTTATCTTGTCCACTAGTCTGTTAATATCTCCCAAAAGTAAAGAATATTCAATTTTTGTTTTACAAATAAAAAGAGAACTTCATTCTCCTTTGTGAGCATGTAATTTTTGCCCTATAAGAGAAATACTCCCAAAAATTCAAAATAAAACAATTTTAGTTTGCTTGC
>MU757616.1:184185-203185 GCA_026770625.1 Nicotiana glauca | reverse complement strand
TTAAATCCATGTATAAACTTGTATTTAACACAAAACCAGTAGAAATCACTTACCCCATGCTTGATGACGAAAATGATGCTCTAAAGTTGCTCCAAAAATCGCTCCCATGGAAGAAAATGAAATGAAATGAGCCAAAAATCGGATTTTAAAACAACACTGCCCAGCAAACCTTCTATGCGATCGCATACAAAGGGCTGTGATCGCATAGAGCAACTTGGCTACCTCCCAAAATTCCTTCAATGCGTTCGCACCACCAAGCCGTGCGATCGCATAGGCCACTGAAGTCCTCTTCCCCGATCGCATGATGCCTATTGCGATCGCATAGGCCAAATTCCAGCCCCTCAACTTTTGCTCTATGCGATCGCATCTCCTCTCATGCGATTGCATAGAGTAAAACTCTGCTGCAAAAATACCAGCAAACCAGCCACCCTCTCAAGGCAAAAATTGATCCGTTAACTATACGGAATCCACTCGAGGACCTCGGGACCCCAACCAAACATATCAACCAATCCCAAAACACATTCCGAACTTTCTCGAGGCTTCAAATTACATCAAACAACGCTAAAATCACGAATTACATCCCAAATCCAAGTGTATGAACTTTAAAATTTCTAACTTCTATTTCCGATGTTTAAACCTATCGAATGACGTCCGATTGACCTCAAATTTTGCACACAAGTAATATTTGACATTACAAACCTACTCCAACTTTCGGAATTGGATTCCGACCCCGATATCAAAAAGTCAACCTCCGGTTAAACTTCCCAAAAACCATCAAATTTCTATCTTTAGCCAAATGGCTTCAAAATGACCTACGGACCTCCGAATTCACTTCCGATCGCGTTCCCAACTCCAGAATTACCATACGGAGCTATTCCCAGTCTCGGAATCCCAAACGGACATCGATAACACTGAAATGCACTTCAAGCCGAACTTATGAAATTTCTTCTAAAATTCCAACTTCCACAATAGGCGCCAAAATGCTCCCGGTTTATTCAAAACCCAATCCGGGCATACGCCCAAGTCCAAAATCATCATACGAACCTGCTGGAACCTTCAGATCCCGATTCCGAGGTCGTTTACTAAAAATTTCAATCCTAGTTCATTCTTTCAACTTTAAGCTTTCGAAATAAGAATTCTCTTCCCAAATCAACTCTAGGCTTCTCAAAATTTAATTTCGACCACGCGTACAAGTCATAATGCCTGAAATGAAGCTGTTCATGGCCTCCGACTACTGAACGAAGTGCTGGTACTCAAAACGATCGGTCGGGTCGTTACATTTAGGTTACACGTTTCACCCCTAGGAGATGCACTTCCTAGCTTGAGTTATTCAAGTTTCATCCCTATGAGACACACTTCCTAGTTAAAGTTAGGTAGTTTTACTCACAGGAGATGCTTATCCTAGTCGAGTCTTTAGTTTTACTCACATCATTTGCATCCTTCAGCATATTTGACTTACAATTTTGCTAATAACTTACAAATTTTTCCAGTGCAAACTAGGGCAGAAATGTTGTTCGTTTTATTTGTTTTGATTGCAGACATCTACCTATAGAATGAGGGTCAATATTTCAGGAATTGATCTCAGGTTCAAGTCAAAATAGCAGGAGTTCGCCTGAAAAGCAGGGCCAACTTTTAGTTTCATTCAAGTAAAGCAGCAGGATCCCACAGAATAGAGTCAACTTTCAATTTTCGAGTTTAAGAAGCAGAAGCTCACCTAAAAATGCAGTTAAATTCAAAAGTACAAGAGCTGAACTGAAGAACATGGTCATCTTTCTATTTCCAGTTCAAGTCAGAAGTATCAGGAGCCTGCCTGAAGAATAGGGTCAACTTTCAGTTTTCAAGTTCAAGTCAGAGGCAGCAGGATCCTGCCTGAAGAATAGGGTTAACCTCCAGTTTTTTTTGCAATTCAAATCAAAAGTAGCACGAGTCGCCTGAAGAACAAGGTTTTCAAGCTCAAGTCTACTCCAAGATCAAATTTATTTCAAGTTCAAGCAGCAGGATGCCCGCCTGAAGAACAGGGTAGACATTCAGTTTCCTTCAAGCTAAAGTCAGCAGGAGCCCACCTGAAGAATAATGTTGATTTTCAGTTTCACGTTGAAGATTCACGACAAGTATATAGGATCTAGTATTTTATTTTTCTTTTTTGCTGTAATTTTTGTCTTTATTTTTTGATGTACTGGCATTAACCGCGAACCGGAACCTCGATGACACCTCACTCGACTCAACCTCGGTATCCTTCTCCACTCGGTATCCTTCTCCACTTTTCTTACTTCTGAACTATACGTGACTTGACTCCTTTATAGCCAGGGATATGTAGGTAGATCAGATACCAGGGCTAGGTCGCACTTTTTAATCCATCTATCTTTTCTCTGGATAAGTTTCAGGTCAGAAATCAATTACGGTTCTTACTCAATTCTTTGCTAAAAAGTACTACGTGTTTCCATGCAAAGAGTGGCAACTATAAGCCCGTAATTTTTGACCCGTCACATGTTTTTGAGATACTTTAGTATTTTTACATATTTTTAAAATGATCATTTCATTTATTTTAATGTTTCTAGATTTTTAATCTATTTTTATTACTTTTTCATTAGTTTAGTTTTATTTATTTAGTAATTAAAGGACAAAAATACCAAAATAGTTGTTTTAAATTAATTATGATTTAATCTTGCATTTTTTATAGGATATTTTACATATTTTAAATTAAAGTCAATTAGTATTTTATTATTGAAAAAGAGAATGAAATTTGTGTTGGTTGTCTATCTTTGATTTAAGAGGTCCAAGAATAGGCCTAATTTGGATCCCCTTAGCCCAATCAGTCCCTAACACACAAGACCAGAACTTTAACCCGCCAACCAACCCGCTAACCTGCCCATCTTCCCTTTTAATCTCAGTCCTCTATTCCTATTAAATCCAATGGCCACCACTCTCTCATAGCCCCATATTTAAACCTGATTATAGGAAACCCTGATTTCCCACCCTAATATCTAAGACCAGCAACACCCGCCCCTTTGCCCACGCTTGTAGCCACAAATCCACACCAAAACACACCCAAATCGATATGAGTTCACTCACTCGAGTCTGATGGTCCCCTCTCATCTCACCATGTTATGAAAATCTCAACTAGCTATGACAAATTGAATTTGGCTCCTCCCACATGCGCTTTTGATTTCCTTGGATGAATCTCGGATTAATGGGAGCTGTTGGATGTGAGTGAAATCATATCCATGCCTTCCATTTATCCTGAATTTGTTCTAAGTTGTTAGGGATTTTGGGCGTCACTTGGAAAGAAAGATAGAAGCTTCGAGAGAAGCTTCATATTCTCTGTTTTTCCAGATTTAGAGGAGTTCCTCAGACATAAATTGAGGAGGAAAATGTGAATGAAAACTAGGGTTTTTCCTCAAGGTTTTTATGGATTTTCAAGTTTGCTCTCTCAAATTTCAGGAACTAAAAAATTTACACAAAATAGAGTATATATCTTTCTATTTCTTTATCTTTCAATTTCGGATTTATGTTTTCCCAAAATGGAGTTTTTTACGGTTGCTGAATTTCAGAGAAGAAGCTAACTAGGTCTAAGCTAAAGCTAAGAAGAAAAGGAATTAAGACAAATAAAATAAAAGGATTTTCATTCATAAGACTTTGAAAGGGCAGTACATATAGTGAATTAGGAGCTAGGGATTAAACTATAATAAAGAAAACTTACAATGGTAATTAAATAATAAGGTAAACTTAGTTAAAGTGGACTTAAATAAAAGAAGCAAAAGTTGTTAATTATCAACCGACCCCTCTCTCTAATTTCACGGTACAACCTAACAAGCACATTGTACAAGCTCTACCAGTAGCTCCAACATTTACCATTTTAAATCGTATCAGTTCTCCCCTGTTAAGAACTTCTTTATCCTCAAGGAAGAAGAGATGGAAAAATATACTCTCAAAGCATTCGTATCTTCCCAGATAACTAAGTGCCAGCCCCATGCAAGCATTATGCACTCTTGAACCCATGAAATCAGTCGGTTTAATCTTTTTCTTCTGTGGCTTAGGAGACATCCAACAATCTTTGTAATTAAGTAGGACCAACAAATGTTTCCTGAAAAAATCCTTAGCTTCATGGTCGTTTATTCCTCTTGATTTAGAACTAGTTTCGAAAGTGTCATGAATAGCTTGTTTAAGTCCCAAATATACCTCTCATTCCTTGCCAACTCCTGCTACATGCAATCCGAAACCAACAAGGTCATGCTCAAGGAGAGCTCTTGCCTTTGCAGAACCAATCGATGCATATGCATGAACTGTTTGGTCAAGAATCCCTTTTGGATCAATCTTTATATGCCTTACTACTCTAATAGTGTCAGTCATGTCCTTAGGAAGTTGAATATGTATCTCAACCTTCTCACCATCAGTGACCACACTTTCCCAAGCCCATATCTTGAAATAGGAACAAACAATGTCACCCCATCATCCTCCAATGCATTTCATGTAGATTGATTCATCATCAATTTCCAATAATCTATATTCCTCTTGGTCACATGATTAAGATTTATAGCTTCCTCACCTCCTCCAGCATGGCTATTCTGCACATTGTAATATTTAATATCTACACCTTTATGGAAAGTAATACCCCCATGGTAACATGTAGCTGATTATCATCTGGTGTATGGTATATTCTTCTATATATTTCACTAAGCTTTTTCCATGTGCAATTATCAAAGTCCTGTCCAACAGACACGGTTCTATGGCATTTACTCTAAAAGGGGTAGAGAAATGCATTGGACATTTAGTACTCCACATATACACAATTGATCCATCGCTAAGAATAGTTGACTTAAGGGCCACATGGAACATGTCTTCAATTGCTTTCTTGAAAAGTAATACCTCATAATTCCCTTGAGGTACGATGGACTTATTCTCATGAATATAAATTGCACATAGCACAATATCTTTGCCATATCTTCCAATAAAAAGTTGCCTTGATAATTGAAGTTTATAAAACTCTTTCAACTCAACCAACAGTAATGAATATTCACCCTCACCTACAATGTACGACACAAATTTAATAGGTAGAGTATCATTCTGGCACTCCTCAAACTCCAATATTGCCTTGGACATTGAACAAAAAACCATACCAGCCTTCTCTAATATTTTATTGTGGTTGGTTATAATAGAGTAAAGCCATTTTATCTCAAATACCACACCAGTCAAGTTGTGGCTATTTCCCACCAGAAGTGAAATTGCTATAAAGCTTGTCCTTCTCAACTAAAGACCAGACTCAATTTCTACCATGTAATAATACTCAAACGCCTTTCCAGAATTTAGTCTGATGCCTTTGATAATGCTTCCAGCTCCAAAGGTATTGGCGTAACTATCAACAATAATACAAACACCAACTTGTCCTTCTCTAATCAACTGTGCGAAGAGTACTTCACCTATTCTATTTTCTTTCAGGACTTTCACTCTAAGAGGTTCGAGCAGCTTGGCACCTTCTTTTTCACCTACCTGAGTTGCCTTATTCCTTTCAAGTGAAATACCCTTCCCATCATCAATGTATTGTCTATCCCCCACTAGTGTGCTAGCAATATTACCCATGCCCCATTCATGTTCAGGAATATTTTCCAATTGATTGTTAGAAAGAGAAGCTAATTTGTCAAAAGGCACCACTACTTCATCCATTGGAATTTTATCAAACACGTTCCGTGCACACACAACAAGTGTTGATACTAATGAAGGAAACTCAATTTGTCTCTTTATTGATTGTAGTTACGGCTTAGAGGGTAAAAATTATTCATCCTTTAATAGCTCAGCTTCCTTATAACCCCTTACCTCGAGCAAAGGCTCTGTTATCCCAAAAATAGTTAATTTCTGTTCATCGTCTACCATTTTCGAAACTAGAAACCTTGTCGGAATATCGCCTCACCAACAATAGTCGGAATCTCTCGGTCACTCAAAAAATCGATGGGAATAGGAACATCAACAATGGTGTTAACAGGTAGAAATTGCTGTTTAGACGACAGAGAAAGGTGGGGATACTCAGAACTACTATTGAAAGAAGCCATGTTATTGTTGGAGAAGAAACCCATAGCCGTGGTGTCACGACCACAGTTCACCTTCTATGAACATGTCGTGATGGCACCTAGTTCTTACAACTCGGTAAGCCTAACAATGAGGAAAATTAATATAACTTGCAAAAACATTTAATTAAATTAAGCAAAACTACAAGAAAATGGTATATAAGTGCCACTTGGCATATACAACTCAAAAATAAAACGCGAATAGTCTACAATCTCATCCCAAAACCCGAAAACTCACGGGAACCACAGGCTAATAGAAATGTAATATACTGCTCTAACTCTAGATTTTCTAAACAACTGAAGGAAAAGGATAGATTAACTACTAAAGCTGGAACAGAATAGAGACTCTGGTCTCCGGACGCAGCAGATATACCTCGAAGTCTCCGCTAGATCTCTCCGCCTCGAGGATAGTACGCCTAAGTGGAGGTACCTGGATTTGCACATGAAAAACATGCGTAGAAGGGGCATGAGTACACCACAGTGGTACTCAGTAAGTGCCAAGCCTAACCTCGGTTGGGTAGTGACGAGGAAGGTCAGGGCCCTACTGAGGTCAAACAACATAATATGAATTAACAATATGAAAACTGACTGTAATAATGAGTACAGCGGTGAGAATAGACATGTTAAACAAGGCAATAAAAACTACACACAGAACAGAATAAACATGGAATATGTACAACTCAATACCAATAATAACAATGAGGATCTCCCAGGATACCGTCCTGTAGTCCTTTTCTCAACTGTCCAGTGAATCTCCCGGGATACCGTCTCGTAGTCCATCATATGTGTAAATCCGAAGGATCTCCCTGGATACCGTCCCGTAGTCCAACTATCAATGTGTAGGGGGGATCTATCGGGAATATAACCCGCAGTCCCAAAGTAAAAGTGCAGGGGAATCTATCGGGAATCTAACCCGTAGTCCCAAAGTAAAAATGCAGGGGGATCTACTGGGAATCGAACCCGTAGACCCAAAGTAAAAAAACAAGGGGGAGCTACCAGAATCCCACATCTGTAGTCCCAATGTAAATGCGTAACCACAACCAGAAGATACTTAGAAATGAAGTACAAAAGACAAGCAACAGGTAGTACTAACCTAGCATGCTTCACGTAGTACAGTGAAGGCAACTTAAACAATTAGGCAAGTTGAATCAATTAAACATGCTTTTCTAATCTAACACAGATTATAATTGCAAGTAAAATAATGCAAATATAAAGGAAAACTCAGTCTCAATATCTTAGGTAAAAACTAGATTTTCAACAATTGGCTCAAGTACGCGCTCGTTACCTCGCGTACAAGGCACTCAAATACCAAATAACAAATCCTAAGGGGAAAGGTCCCCCACACAAGGTTAGACAAGCCACTTACCTCGAACCGGCTCCAAAATCAACTCGAAATCACACTTCTGCCACGAGTATTCGACTCCAAATGGCCCAAATCTAGTCAATTCAATTATATATCCTACCAACTGATTCTACTATTAAATTCAAAGACAAAACGTGAAATTAGGTAAAATAACCAAAATGCCGCTCAGGCCAACGTCTCGGAATCAGATAATTTTCACATTTTCAGAACCCTCATACTCTCACGAGTCTAACCATATAAAAATCTCCCAAATTGGAGGTCAAAAACCCACTCAAAACTCAATAGTTTGGTCTAAGAAGTTTTTCCTATTTTTCATTCAAAAATCCGAAAATTAAGGAAGAATTCGTGATTAGATTAGTGGGTTTTAAGCGTAAGGGACTAGAGAATCGTTGCCCAATCGTTGCCCTAGAAAAACCTTCGAAGTTGCTCCCAAATCCGAGCTCCCAAGCTTCTATTTTGATAAAAATGGCTAACCCTCATTTTTGAAATGTTAAATACTGTCCAGACATTCAATGCATCATGAACGCAGAGATTAGCTCGCGTTCGCGGAGAAGAAAAATAGAAGATGTCAAAAATGCCCTTCGCGATCGTGAGGTTTAGGATGCGAACGCGAAGGCCTGGGATTTTAAAACTATGCAAACGCGTAGTCTGTAACGTGAACACGATTAAGGAAAATGCTGAGATCCAGAAGCTGCTCTACGCGAACGCATGTAAGCATTCGCAAACGCGAAGAACGAACTGCCATAGGTACTCGAACGCGATGAGGTTTTTGCGAACACGATGTGGAAGTAAATGGTTCTTTGAAAACACGGATGATGTTATGTGAACGCGAAGAAGGAACTGGCCTCCCCCCAAGATTAGACTACGCGAACACGAGAGGGAGGCTGCGATCGTGAAGAGGAAAAGTCTGCAACAACTGAGTTCAGCTTTTCTGCAATTTTTAACAACACAAAAATGCTCCGTTGAGCATCCGAAACACACCCGAGGCCCCCGGGACCTCAACCAAACCTACGGACATATCCCATAACCTCATTAAAACTCGCACCAATCCTTAAATCACCTAAAAAACGCCGAAAACTCAAATTAATCGACGATTTGAGCCTAAGAACTTCAAATTTCATCAAAACACGCTGTTGATCAAAAACCTAACCGAAACACGTCCGAATGACCTGAAATTTTGCGCACACATCCCAAATGACATGACAGAGCTACTGCAACTTTTGGAATTCCAATCCAAACCTCAAAGTAAAAACTCACTATCGGACCGGAAACTTCAAAAATTCAAACTTCGGCATTTCAAGCCTAAATGAGCTACGGACTTCCAAAATACAATACGAACATACTTCCAACCCTGAAATCACCTAATGGAGTTTTCTATTCCGAGGTTATCTTCATACTGCTTTGACTACGGACCATTTTTCAATACTTAAGCTCTCATTTAAGTACTAAGTGTCCCAAAACTCTCTGAAACCCAACACCGAACGTCCCAATAAACCAAAATGGCAGAAATGAACTTAGGGAAAGCAGTTAATAGAGGATAGGGGCATTAATTCTCAAGACAACCAGTAGGGTCGTTACACGTGGTTCTTCCTGGTACCACGCCGGCAGTCCAATAATTAGGAACAATAGTGGATAACCTGTATGCTGATATGCATAGTTGGGTTGATTTTAATGCTACTGGTACCCACTAGAATAATTTTCACATACCATATTGCTATACCCATAAGGATTAGTATAATTATATGTATTAGTACCTTGATACATTGCATTGCTGAAATCTTGCAAAAGAAATACAAGTAAAACAACTCGTAAAGATTTATTGGCAGTGAACTTAGAGCCATAAAGAAAAGTTTAAAATGCCATTGATAGATACCCACAGAGTGAGGATGATTTCTCTGATACCACTATTACGGTTGCTGAATTTCAGAGAAGAAGAAGCTAACTACGGCTAACTAAGCTAAGAAGAAAGGAATTAATAAAAATAAAATAAAAGGGTTTTTATTCATAAACCTCTGAAAGGGCAAAAATCACTACATATAGTGAATTAGGAGCTAGAGATTAAACAATAATAAAGAAAACTTACAATGGTAATTAAATAATATGGTAAACTAGTTAAAGTGGACTTATGCAAAAAGCAAAAGATGTTAACTGATCAGCCGACCCCTCTCTCTAATTTCACCATACAACCTAGCAAGCCCATTGTACAAGCTCCACCAGTAGCTCCAACCTTTCCTATTTTAAATTTTATCATATTTTGATTGAAGTTTGGGTTTGAGTTCGGCATGAGTTCTTTGTTTCGATTTGGTTGCGGTGTCTACTCAATTTAATAGATGTTCTTAATCGAATCGTGGAGCCAAGTTTGTATCTGTTGATTCTTCTGCTGATAATAAGAAGAGTTTTGGCTAAACAAGTTCACTTTTCACTTTTCTCTTTTTATTTTATTTTATTACGCTCGGAGAAAATTGATTGCTGCTTGGATTACACCATTAGTGATTTTCGAAATTTTGTTTAATTTCTTCTTAATTTAGTTTTATGTTGGGCTGTTTACGTTTCCTATCTTGTTTCCTAGAAAATCTCTGTTGAATGAGCTTGAAGTGCATAGATCATTAATTCTGTGTCATTTTGTTTTGAATCTGCTTTTATCCATACAAATATTCTAGTAGATAAACGATATATTTGGTTGTGTGCTTGTTTTCTTGTTAAGTTAAGTAGATGAATGATTATTTGAAGGCTTCCATTAACGTTTTCAGGTACATTGAATCTGAAAATTAAATCATGTGCTTGTTTAGAAGTTTTCGACCATTATTGGACTTTATGAATAAAGTTTGTTAGTTTCTTTGTAAAACTATCTCCTTTCATATTTATGTTGAGTCAATATCTAGCTCGTTGGACTAGTATCAGCATAGCACTTCCATCAATTAGTTTCAAGAAGTTAAAAGTGACTTTCCATGGCTCACACATTAATATCTTTCATTTAGTTGGTCAGATATATTATATGTTTGCTTCATTACTGAATATTTATAGTCCATGCCTCATTATGAAAACTTAATTATGTGCACTAGAAATGAAATCATATGTTAGTTCTATATCACGACCCAAAACAAAACCATTGTGATGGCACCTACCATTGAACTAGGCAAGCTAACTACTTGATCGCATCCAAGTTACACCTTTATTTTAAGTTTATGAAATGGTCGATGCAATAGTATTACCCAACAAGGAGTCGGGGTCGATTTTCAACATGGAGCTATGAATGAGACTTAGGGGTAAATATTATAGTGTATGAGCCTAAACTGTCTCAATTTACACTTCCATAGACTTGCGTTGTTTCTAGGTCTAATTTAAACTAAGATTGCAAACTAAGAATTGAATTAGGAAATTATTTTTGTTACTTTCAAATGATATAAAAGGCCTAGGGCTATGACCTTCACCTAGGTGTTTGCCTATTGGGTTGTAAACTTTAAAGCTTATTCTTTATAGCTATCAACACTCAAGTACCCACTCAATACTCTTCTCAGTCGAGAGTAATTTTTTCCAATTTAGCTTTCTCAAGTCCAAATGGGTATTGAAAAAAACGGTTGATAAAAAGCTCAAGTCAGGTTTTACTACCTCTAGTTTCAACTCTTTAATTGGGCTTATCAATCTCTCGATTGACCCAATTTGTTGTTAAACTAAGTCTCTCTTTCTCAAGTAGAGACCAAGTCAAAGAGGCATGAACTAATATTAGCAACCATTAATTCTGCAATTAAAAGAAAGAAAAAGGCTATATAATAAACACCCAACCATAAACAAGCAATAAATCAAACACCCATTAAGATTATACTCTAGGATTGCGTCACAACCTTAGGTGCAATCTAGCTACTCATGCTTAAAATACAAAAAAAAATGATAATTAAACCCATATTGATAATTAAAATGAAGAAATTAATGTTCAAAAAGCTCAAAATAGCAAAAACTACTAAAGAGAGAAAAAAATCTTTCTACTGTAGTAGCTAATGTCAAAACTTGAGCTAAAAAAGTAAACTTCTATTTATACAAGGTTGAAATTTTCGGAAAAAATGCTCTTTCGGAGGTTCTGCAACCGCACAATTCCATGTGCGGTCCGCACTTTTCCTTAGTCTTCATGGGGTTGAAAATCTTTTGCCACATAATTCTAGACTTCCGCACTGCTCTCTTTTTCTTCGGTCCGCACAATAATGCCCGTGGCTGCACCTTGCTCTTTTGCGGTCCGCACAAATGTGACTGCGGCTGCATAGTTTTTCTTCTGTGGCCGAACAACAATTGTGCGGTTCGCACTTTTATAGAACTTGAGATGCAAGTTCTCTAATCTTTTGATTTGACCCACTTTCTGTGGCCACACATATCATATGCGGACCGCACTTTGCACATTTATATGATGGGAATTTCTTCATCAACCTGCGGCCACAAATGATATTCTGCGGTACGCACTTCTAAGCTTGTGTGCCTATTTTTGTCCTTGAATTCAGATTACTCCTTCTTGAGTTGGATTTCATCTTAGGAGCTCATCTTCTAATATTCCTTCAATTAGGCACATTTCATGGTCTTACTAGCATAGTAGACCGGATGAAAAATCTTGTTGATACGTTACCCCAAAACAGCCTCTACCGTTACATCGCTTGAATTGCATAAAAGCTCAAAAGGAACACTCCACTTTGGAACGGTGATAATGGGAGTAGTATTCAACTTGAACTTTAGCAATTCAAAATCTCTCATGCAATCATCATTGAAGTGGAACTTAGAATCTTTCTCCAAAAGCTTGCATAACGGGTTTACCACTTTAGAGAAATTCTTGATGACATGCCGGTAAAACCTCGCGTGGTCTAAGAAACTCCGCACTCCTTTCATCGAAGTTGGAGGTGGAAGTTTAGAAATCATCTTAATATTTTCCTTTTCGACTTCAATGCCATTCTTTGAGATTTTGTGGCCAAGGACAATCCCTTCCTCGACCATAAAATGATATTTCTTCTAATTGAGCACCAAATTTGTTTCTTCACATCTTGCCAATACTTTATCCAGGTTTGCGCAAAAATCATCAAAGGAATTCCCAACCACCGAGAAGTCATCCATGAAGACTTCAAGGTAATCCTCCACCATGTCCATAAAGATCGCCATCATACACATTTGAAAAGTTGCCGGTGCATTGCACAACCAAAATGGCATCCGCTTGAAGGCAAAAGTACCATAAGGACATGTAAAGGTAGTTTTCTCTTGATCCTCCAGAGCAATAAGAATTTGGTTGTAATCGGAATACCCATCAAGGAAACAATAGAAAGCACGGCCGGCCAATTTATCAAGCATTTAATCTAGGAAGGGAAGTGGAAAATGGTCCTTCCTTGTGACTTTTTTGAGCTTACGATAGTCCATACATACTATCCACCCAGTCACCGTTCTTGTAGGAATCAACTTATTCTTATCATTGGTTACCACCGTCATGCCCCCATTCTTTGGAACACGTTGAACCAGAGAATTCCACTGACTATCGGAAATGGGGTAGACAACCCCTGCATCTGACCAGTTGATGATATCTTTTTGGACAATTTCTTGCATGGTTTTATTGAGTCTCCTTTGATGTTCAGTAGACGGTTTGGCACCTTCCTCCGAGTTAATATTGTGCATGCAAAATACGGGGCTTATCCCCCGAGTATCCACCAATGTCCATCAAATAGCCTTCTTCGTCTTTTGTAGCACCGCCAACGAATATTCTATATGCACGTTAGCCAAACAAGAGGAAAGAATAATTAGTAAAGTTGAAGAAGGACCAAGATATTCATAACGAAGATGTGGAGGCAATGGCTTCAACTCCAAGATAAAAAGCTCGTTAATTAAAGGCTTTGTAGGAGGAGTTTTCCTATTTTCAAGATCCAAGGACAATTTGTGGGGTTCATAAGTGTATGACCCTATTCCTTGCAAAGAGTTCACGCATTCTACGAAGCTCTCCATATTTTTATCATCAAAGTTTAGCAAGACGGCTTGCAATGTATCATCAATATTTATCACAACACTTGTTTCATCCACAACCACATCGGTCACCAAGTCTATGAAAGAACACACATCATTGCTATTGGGTTGCCTCATGGACTTACACACATGGAAAGCCACTTTTATCATCAACCTATAAAATAAGTTCTCTGGCTTTATCATAAACTAGAGCATTCCCCGTAGCAAGGAAGGGTCTCCCATGAATAATCGGTAGCTCATAGTCAACCTCACAATCAAGAATGACAAAATCCGTCAGAAGAATGAATTTGTTGACATGAACCAAAACATCCTCAATCACTTCCAATGGTCTCTTCATGATATGATCGTCCATTTGTAATCTCATAGATGTGCGTCTTGGTTACCCAATTCCCAAAGTCTTGAAAATTGAATAGGACATCAAATTGATACTTGTCCTAATATCACAAAAAACTTTAGCAAACTCGGCACTTCCAATAGTACAAGGGATTGTGAAAGCACCGAGATCTTCCAATTTGGTATCCATTGCACTCACTTGATGAGTCATTTTATAGTTTCACAATTACCTTATTTGTTAGAATTCCAATTAACTTGATTACCTTGAGGTCGCATTGTTGTTGATTCAGGCTTTGAGAGTTGTTTATTTGCCCTGAAAGGTGTTCACATATTGCACTTCCTCCTCTTATTCATTGTAAGATTCATCTTGGTGAAACCCACTATCTTCTTGCACATAATTCTCCACTCGGTTTTGCCTTTGTAGATCCTTGGTCCTTATTTTGTTCACCATCATGCTTACTCCTTTAATGGCGTTGACTTGCTCAGGACTTTGCACTTGTTGAAGTTGAGCCTTGGTTAATTGATTTTTGTGGTGGTCATCTCGGCAATGGCTTGCCCATGATCATAAAAATCTTTATGTCGGTAAATCACATTTGGATCACCTTGAGGAACATTTTTCATGTCGATGAAGTGTCCACCATTTCATCTAAAATCTCACAAGTTTCCGCATACGGCGTTGTCATGAAAATTCCACTGGCAAGTTTATTTACCATGCATTGATTGGTTATATTGATCCCCCAATAGAAAGTTTGTTGAATCATAGCCTTCGTCATGTCATTATTAAGGCACTCTTTGACTATTGTCCTATATCGTTCTCTTATCTCATGTTATGGCTCATTGGGCTCTTGTTGGAATGCAAGAATCTCGTCTTTAAGAGTAGCCATATGCCCGGTAGAATAGAGCTTGGAAATAAATTTCTTCGCCAACTTATCCCATGTATGGATGGAATGAATTGGTAATCTATTTAACCAATCCAAGGCTTTCCCCCATAGAGAAAAGGGAAGTAACCTTAACCTAAAGCATCCTTGGAGACGTTTGTCTATTTACTCTCCCAACAATTATCCACAAACCCCTTCAAGTGTTTGTATGCATTTTGCCTCGGAGCCTGTGAGCATGTGATTTTTACCCTATTCAAAATACTCCTATAAAATCAAAGAAAAATATATTTTTCAATTATTTGCCATTTTATAGGATTTTTTATATGATTTTATTAATTGTTTGTATTTTTGTGCAAGTTTAATTTTTATTAAAAATCATGAAAATGCCCCAAAAAATATCAAAATCACAATGCATTGCATTTAGATTTTGTTTCATATTTTTAGGATTAATTAGTTAATTAATTTCTTTATTAAAATAAAAATTACAAAAATTGGCTCATTTTTACATTCTTAGCTTTTAATTCTAGATTATTAATTTTTATTTTTTAATTTAGGATAAACTAATTGTTATAAATTTTATAATTAGATAATTAACTTAATTTTACAATTTAGATTAATTTAGAAATTTAATTAAAGAAAAAGAAAAAGAAAAACAAAGAAAAGGGAATTGAACAAAAGGGTTTTATTTGAACTTGGGCTAATTTTTATACCCAAATTCGTCCCCAAACCCAGGCCCAAGACCCAGACTACCCGGTCCACCCCTGATAAAACCAAAACGATCCCGTTTACCCCATCTCTCATCTCAGTCGTTGGATTCATTTGATCCAATGGCCCGGAACTAAACACCCATTTTGTATATAACAGTTCGAATAAGACCTAAACCTCCCTCATTCGACTATTTCATCACCTCTGCTTCTCTAAACCAAAACCCTAGCCGCCCCTTATTCCCTCGTTGCTTCCGTCATTGACTACCCGCCGGAAATCGCCTTACGGCGGCTCTGGTACTCCAAACCCTACCAAATTAACACCATACAATGACCTTCCCATCCTCTTTCCAAATATACAAACCGTTTTCCTTAAATCTTTCTCAATCTCTTTGAATAGTATATCTAAGTTTCACAAAAAATCTCATATTTTCCCTTTTGATTTTATCGGCCAGCTTCTGGGATTTGTGAACCTAAGGCTTCCATTAGTCAACTGTTCTTGTTAAGAACAATTGATTAATGGTCGTCCAAGTCCACTTTTCCCCATTAGATTTGGTCAGATTCGTTGCTAGTCCATTCCTGTAATGGGCATAGGTAATTCCTCTTACTTTTTTATTTTTTTTGCTTTGGTATTCTTTTCCCTCTTCATCTTCATGTTTCGTATTTAGCCGCATGAGTTAGGGTTTTCTCTTTTTTAACCGTAAGTTGTTTGCTTTCATTTTGTTCATTATACTAATCAAAGCATGCTAAGACTTCATCATCTGAAGGTTAATTTCAACTTGCATAAGTTTATTTTAATTAGGTCCAATCTTTGTAGGGTTTTTCGATAAATTGGCTATTCTGTGTTTCTCTTATTGTTTGTTCGAGTTCAAAGTTAATTAGAATGATTCTAAAAGTTGATTGATAGTCTATTTTGTTGATTTCTGATTAGTTATTAAAAATATATAGTTTAGTTAGTTAATTTGTTTCGATTTATAAACAGATTAGTTTAGGATTTTGTTGCAGTTTCATGTTAATTTTTGGTTTGATTAATGTGTAGATGCATTAATTGTTTAAATCTAATTTTATTTAGGTTTAATTAGATAAACACTTTTGTTTACTAATTAGGTTAGTCATAGTTTAAATTGTAACATTTTCGATTCTGTTGCCACTTTGATTTACATGCTGATCCTTTGTTGACTGTTGTCATTGTTTGCCTTAGTTTTTAAAGCAATAGAAACTTGTAAGGGCCTACATGAACTAAAAGAAGCTTAGGATGGTTTTAAGAAAAATATCTAAGAAAAGGAGGTTCTAGAAGTATACAACTATCCAGAATTGTTTTAAAAGATGATGAAAATGGACAGTTGTCCATTAATCTTTGTCAAATAGGTTGTACTATCTAAGAAATTCAGGATAGAATATTCCTAGGTGCTATTTTTGGATATGCCCAATAAAAATAAAGCTATGCACTCATTCTCACACACACATCTAAATTTTCAGAACCCTAAAATGCACTCTAAAAAGTTCAGCTGCTGTGTTCTTAGAAGCTGATTCCTTTCCTATGATTTTAGCAAAAGAAAAGCTTAGAGAACTTTTGTGGGATTTTCTGGTTTTCATAAGTCGAAAATGGACTAAATGTGAGGTTATCTTCTGGGATTTACTACTGTTACTCATTGCTGTGTTGTTTTAAGCTCGGTTGAGATCCAAATCTCATTGTTTTGAGCTTTCACTTGGTCTTCTGATGTTTTGTTTTTCCTTTTCTGCCTTTAGGTATGTGGCTGTACCTCCATATTTCTCCATTGAATGGAAGTTTTTGTTTAGTCCATGTTTGAGTTTATTTATATTCTTTGTTAAGTATTAGATATTTGTTGTATGTGTTAGTTTTGTCCAGATTTATCTATCGAAAATAGCCTTTCTTCCCTCGGGGTAGGGGTAAGGTCTGCGTACACATTACCCTCCCCAGACCCCACTTGGTAGGATTTTGCTGGGTAGTTGTTGTTGTTTGGTCACATTTGTTCTTCTAAATTAATGTTTTGATTGACCATGTCATAATCTAGTTGATCTAGCATGTTACTTATAATTCATAGTGATGATATCTTTGTTGAGGGACATCTATTTGAGAGATGGAATTTAGGATTGAAGCAATATTAAGGATGTAAATCTGACTACCAGTTTGTTAGATTTACTCCTCAAAAGTGCAAGTACAATTAATTTTGGCTGCAAAGGGTTGAAGTGTGTTGGTTCTATGGCTTGATGCAACATTTAAATTCTGCAGTTGATTAAGACTAAACCAGATTTGAAAGGATGTAATTAACAAAATCATGTTTTGTTAATGTAATTAAATAGATTTTATTTGATTTATGATCATTTCCTTATCATTTTGGTTCAATGTAGTTTAAAGTTGTTTAATCATGTAATTTGCAAATTGGTTAGAAGATCCTAATTATCAATGTTGGTTAACCACTTTAATTTTTTAGAAATGTAATGCCTTGCTATGTGGAATCAAGCCTCAATAGGGCCTTAATATTAAAGTGTAAGGCCCCGTAAAAATTTTGTGTTTAAAACCTAGTAGCTCATAGTGTCAAAGTCCAAATATTGTGTTAGGAATGTGTAGCTCGCCGCGGTTCGGACCCTCGGTGGTGATCTAAGCTTTAAAAATCAAAAGAATAAATTTTTCCAGAAAATTATCATTTCTGCGGTCAAGAATGCGGTCGCAGATCAGCTATGCGGACCGCATTTCTACCGCAGAGTGTAACAGAAGATTTGTCAAAAATTGAAGTTAAAATGCGGTCAATTCTGCGGCGCATTATGCGACCGCAGAACATGAATGCGGACCGCATTCTTGTCGCAGATCGTGTCAGAACATTTAGTTTTTGGGAGCAATTCTGCGGTCCATTATGCGGACCGCATGTTAACTCTGCGATCGCAGATGCGACCGCAGACCCGACTCGGCCCAGATTTTCTAATTTTTTTAACCCGATCTCTTCTTCAATAAAACACCCCAACACTTTATTTTTACATATTTTCTGAGCAAAATAAGAGAGAGGGAGGAGAGATTCTTGAGGGAAAAACCTATCCTCTTCAAAGATTGTTCTTCTAATGGCTTGGTCCGGAAAATTCTAAAGCAAGTGTCTTCTTCCCCAAATTCTAAAGGTAAAAACCCTAACCCTTTTTTTTCCTTGATTTTCAGATTTTAAAGGAAAGAAAGATTTTCATGCATTAACTCTTGAAAATGGAAGTTAGACACTCATGCATGTTCTTTATACTTGAAATTTAGTAAAATGGAAATGGGTAGAAGTAAGGGGCGGTGCTCGATAACCCAAATAAGCTCGGATAGTAATTGTGAATTTCGATTCTAAGATATATGTGTAACTTGTGACCTAGATTGACGCTGCTAGATTATTGGGTGAATTGGAAGTAGGAGATAAAAGAAAAAGAAAGGAAATTCGACTCCAGGTATGTATGGCTAACTTTGATCTTTGTGAAATCGCCCTGTTTTGGTGTACGAATAAATGGTATGTGATAGCTATGTGAATTGTTTGTGAAACTCTTGTGATTGGTTTGTTGGGTGTTGATTGGTTTGGTTAAATGTTATGTGATAAGAGTTGGGAAACGATTGATAAAAAGGGAAAACGTGAATGATGAAATTGGAACAACAGTGGAAATAACACATTGGCTCCTGATGGGTAATTATTGTAACAACTT